>PVIA01011374.1:0-44851 GCA_004024845.1 Tonatia bakeri
ATTATTGAATGAATGAAGTGAGTAAAGGGAGGCGATTGATCTCTGTAACAACTTGTGAGATAGGTGCCATAATATTCTGCCAATTTAGAGATGGGGACACCGAGGACTAAGGAGACTGGATGTGGTCACGATCAGGAGAGGGAGCGGGAGGCTGGCTAATGAGGACCAGAATCTCGGCGAGGAGCGGGGCGAGGAGCAGGGTCCCCAAAACCGGTCTGGTGAATACAGTACTTTATCTCCAAGGTTGTTTAAAAACGCGCCCACTCCTTTCTCACTTGCCAAGGCTCAGGAATCTGTGCTCAGATTCGGGGGCAGGGATGTGGACCCTGCGCTGGGAGGACGTCCTCCTTACTGTCATGTCTATTCGCCCTCTGAGCCTTATGGGGTCCCCCTGCCCGTGCTCTCCCTGCCAAACCTCCGCCCCACAAACCTACCCGCTGCAACCAACGTCGCGTCGTTTGGCGGCAGGTCTCTAGGGAGGGAGGTTGGGTCCGTTGCTAAGGGGCCGGACCATCCGGCTCCGTGGGGCTGGAGCTTCCGTCGGAACCTCCTCAAGTCTGCACCAGCCTCCCCCTCACCCTCCGCGACTTGGTTCCTCCTTCCCTGACTTGTAGCTTCCCTTCTTGGACCTGGGCCATCTCCCAGCGGTGGGAAAGTGTCAGCCCTCTAGGCTTTCAGATTCAGGCCCCACAGTCCCTCTTTCCTCCCGGACTCTTTTAGAATAAGAGACAGTACAGCCAAATGCAGTGAGAGAAGTTTGAGTGAATCCTGTTTTTTTTTTTTTTTTAAGCTATGTAAATAATTTGGGGAGAATAATAGGGGAAATGTACGAACTGGAAGTTTGCATTTAAGCCACAGCTGCAGGACCAGTGGTCAGGTTATTGCTGAAAGGGTGGCTTCTGGTTCTTTCCAGGGGCTCAGTGGAACTGCCACCGGTGGCAACCCCTCCTCCTGCATCTCCTCAAGGTGGGTGGTGGGTGCGCCTGGGCCCCCTCCCTAGTTTCAGGCATCACATTGCTCCAGTGACCTTGCATGGTTCAGGCTTTTATCCTCCTGCCTGTCCTGGATATTAAATTATATTTAATTTTCTTAGATGTGATAATGGTATTGTGGTTATACAGGAGACTGTCCTTGTCTCAAGTGATGAGAACTGAAAATTTTCAGGACAAATGTCACGATGTCTTCTGCTGTGACTTCCCTTTCAAGCAGTTCTGCAAAATTGATATATAGGTAAGTATAGGTAGGTCCCAGCCAGGTAGCTCACTTGGTGACAGCATCATCCAGATATGCCAAGGTTGGGGGCTTGATCCCTCCCTGGTCAGGACACATACAAGAATTAACCAATGAATGCATAAAGTGGAACAATAAATCAGTGTATCTCTCTCTCCAATCAATAAATTTTTACAAAAAGTATAGTTAGGAGATAAAGCAAAAGTTGTCCAATGCTAACAATTAGGGGATCTGAAGGTTTACAGATGTCCACCCTACCAGTCTTTCAATTTCTCTGTAAGGAAAAGAGGTGGGTTACAAACCAAAAGAAAATTTAAAAATCACCCCACCTTAACCTGAGAACCCCTGCCCAGAACATTTTCAGAAATGGTTTCCCCACCATTTTATAGGTGGGGAAACAGGCTTGGTAAGACAGGTTGGTATTAGAGGAGGTAGTAGGATCTCACTCTTTACATAAATGTCCTATTTTATTTGACATTTTAGTAATGTTGGCTTGGTGCCAGGCCTGTGCTGGGCACTAGGTGTCCAGATTTGAACTGGACCCTGTCCCTACCATAAAATGTCTGTTCAGTTGGAGAGCCAGAGAGGCCAGGCCTCAGGAACTCAGAGGGAGATGGTGATTCAGCCTTTGCACAGGCTTCTTCCTCTGTCCAGAATGTCTCTCTCCACCAACTCCTCCTACTGGCCAACTCCTTTCCATCCTTCAAGACCCTATGGTGGTACAACCTTTCCTGAGCCCCAATCATGGTTTTATTTGCTTTTCTTGTGGCATTCACACGGTAGGTACTCAGTGCGCACTGTGGGAGGAAGGAAGAAGGGTGAAGAGGATTGCAAGCAAGGGTGGCTATAGCTCTCCCAGGGGACAGAAACCCCCAAAGCCCTGTTTTGGACAGCCTGACTCCTCTGTGGATTTAGGATAGGCTGTGTACCCCACTCAACCTGTGGAGAGCCACTTGCTTCCCTGCTTTTGCCTGACACTTCCCACACTGGTACAGCTGTCCAAAAAGCTGCAGTACCCATCCAGTTACCAGGGCAACATCAGCCCAGGGTGGGACGTCAGGGATGACAGGGGCAGAGTGCTGATCCTGAAAAGTTGCCAAGCAACACAGTGGGTTGGTGACATCACAGGGGCCATGGCTGTTGGACACATAAACAGGCCACTGTAGAGAGGATCCACTCTCAGGAGGTTCAGCTCACAGGGTCACTCTCCCTTTATTGTGCAATGGTCACTGTTATGCCCCTGAGCTGGCAGGTAGACTTGAGTAGTGGGGACCAGGGAGGGGCTGCTTTTCCCAGCACCCCTGGCAGCTCCACCTTGTACCTCCACATGTGTGGACAGTGGATGTGACTGCCTCCCTCTCCCCCTGGCAGGAGACTATGGTCAGTCTGGGTCTCAGGTGCCCACCTTCTAAAGCCCCCATCTTCTTCAATGGTTGGGCATGGGATCAGGCTCTGGTGTCCTTGCCCTGCCCTGGAGGCCACCATATCTACTCATTCCCTAGAAGAGGAACAAGGGGCGGAGCCACGAGATCACCCTGAGCTCCTTGCCCCTGTGATGGGAGGGCAGTCTCTTGCCCTGTATGGGCTGGAAAGGAGGTCAGATTTGCTCTTGTTGAAATGAGAGGAGACCAGGTTTCTGCCAGTGCTTGTAGCAGGGCAGTTCTCTGCCTGTCTCTGGTGGCCTGGAATCTCAGAGCTTTGGCAGACAGATAGCTTAGGGTGCCCTGCCCCAGACCATGCCTTTCAGGCAAGGGGTGTGAGGACATCACAGACCTGTGCTCCCCCTCCCGGTGCCTTCTTGCTGGCAGTGCTGAGGCAGGAGCACTGCTTCGCTGGCTGCAGAGATGAAAGGCCCCATGTGAATGGGAGGCAGAACAGACCCTTCACGTGGCTGGCCAACTGGAACAGAGAGCAACAGACATCCAGGTGGGGTGGTTGGAGCTACCTGTTCTCTGCCTGCCCCCAGCCAGCCTCTTGAGTCCTCAGGATCTCTCTCTGGGTTGCTAGGCTAGGGGCTCTGAGCTGCTACCAAGTGAAACCAAGCCATAGGCATGAGGGGTGTCAGAGAGGGCGGAGTGAGGTCTGGAATTCACCCTCTCCCCCTGTCTCCCCTGACCCTCCCCAACGCTGCCATTGGCCAACTGGCCTCAGCAGCTCTGACCAGAATATTTTTGATGAATAAACATGGAGACAAATTCTCCTTTGATCCACATGGCCTGCTTGACAATCCAGATCACAAGGAGGAGGAGGAGGATTGAGAACCACTGGCCCATGGATGTCCAGTTCTCATCCCGGTCCCCAGCCAAAGCCCATTCCCACCTGTACTCATGTGGAGCTTCCCAGCTGGAATCTCCTCCCTCTTTCAGTGTTTCTACAACTTCCCATCCCATCTCAGGCTACACCTCTTCAGGAAGCCCTCCCTCAGCCCACAGAACACATTCACGTTCTCCTCAGGGGCCCAGAGGACCATGGTTATTAGCACTTGGTAGGCAACCACCTGTCACTGTTGTGTCCCCCAACTGGAGGGTGGACTTGAGCAATAGGACCAGGGGTTACTGCTTTTCCCAGCAGCCCTGCCAATCTATCAGTCCTAAAAAGACCCTTAGGAAATGACCAGGAGGCAGAGCACCCACATTGCAGCCACCGCCTGGAGATGTTGTCTGCTGATGGTGTCTGGAGATGGTGTCTAATGGTGTCTGCTGCACGTGGCCCCTCTTCCCCAGTCCACCTCCCTCTGACCTGTAATTCCAGACCATGCCAGGGGACAGGGTCCAGGATGCTGAGGCTCTGCTCTCCAGAAGCAGCTGCCAGGAGAGGTTTTCCACCAGCCCCTACCTACTTGGGCTAAAGCTGCAGGTGACAGGTGACATCTTCTGAAAGACATTTCCATGGGGCCCTGAGAGCTGCACAGAGAGCTGTTCATCATAATTAGGCTTGAGTGCCTTTGATTTCCCTTTGACCCCAAGGAGCTGGGGGAGCACTGGCTGAGTGGTCTCTTGGCAGTGAGGGGCCTCATCTCAGCCCTGCACCACACCAAGTGCCCCTACCCCTGCACTCCAGGTATCCAAAGTTAACTGGGTCTGAGGGCCAAACTGCCCTTCTGACCTTTTGCCCACCCCTAGACAGGTCCATGACAGGGCAGGAGACATGGGACCTGCTGCCAACTCACTGGGCAAGTCTCTTGCTAGGCCTCAGTTTTCCCAACTGCAAAGTGGGGAATACAAATCTTGCCCAGCCCTGTACTGGGGCCACCTGTACAGAGTGACCTGAGGGCACCAGGACTGTTACCCTGCCCCGAATACCTCCATATCTGGCAAAAGCACTGCCCTCACCAGATCTCTGTGATGGAGTGTGGTGTGTTCAAGAGCAGGAATTCCTCATTATCAGAGGTAAGGCTGCTATGGCCCATAGGCATTAGGCAGGGGCATTCCAGCTGCTGCCCTAGTCTCCTTGACAATTTGCTCCCACACTCCAGGTCAGCAAACTGAGGTGGCAAAAATGGAGGGAGTTCACCAAGGCTGCAGCAGAGCAGTGTGGG
Source organism: Tonatia bakeri (assembly GCA_004024845.1). Taxonomy (NCBI): domain Eukaryota; kingdom Metazoa; phylum Chordata; class Mammalia; order Chiroptera; family Phyllostomidae; genus Tonatia; species Tonatia bakeri. Next base: position 4,769 of record PVIA01011374.1, read on the forward strand.
AACTTGGGGATGTTCTGAAGAGTTTAGGAAGCAGCTTGAATGTGGGCCATGAGACAGAGGCCAGTTGCCACTGGCATCTCCTTCCCATTCTAGGAGGATGGTGTCTGCCAGGGCCTCCCATTTCTCCTGCCCCTGTGTTTCCTCCCCATCTTGTGGGCAGTGTCAGAGAGCCAGACACTGATAGTTGCTAGATCAGTTTCCCCGCCTGAACTGGAGGCTGCCCTTTCACAGCATTCACTCTTCCTGTGGAAGGGTGGGCAGTGTCCCTGCCCTAGTGTCCTCTTCTTTCCCGCATATCTTCCCTCAAGAACCTGGTACTGATGGGTTCCCTGTACTGTTCCTCTATACCCTGAAGGGGCCTGTAGAAAATGTCATCTCTACCTCCAAGCTGTGACTTTTAATTGTGCAGGAGGGCATCAGGTCTCCAGGTGGTCTAACAGAGGTGGACCTGAGACAACCCCTTCCCTCTTCTCTTCACAACCTATCTGCCCACCCTGAACCAGCTCTGGGGACACCCCAAGCAAAGGGAAACTTAGTCTTAGAGGCCCCAAGGGAGGGAATGGCTGCTTCCATCTTATAGGTCAGGAGACTGAGGCCCTGAAATACAGACCTTGTCAAGTAGCACACACACTCCTGACCAGGCAGAGCTGGCTTGGCAGCTGGAACCTCTGCTCTGGACTGGGCTCCTCCCCAGCTACCTTTCCTGGTTCCACAGCTCCTCTTGGCTGGCCTTCAAAGCAGGCAGCTGGGCTTGAGGATGAGCAGGATTGCCTTGGGGAGGGCGCCCAGGCTGGGGAGCAGGTGTGGTGTGTGGGGGGATAGCAGGTGCAGGATAATGGGGCCACCAGGGAGGCCCAGGAAGCAGGTGCTGCTGTGGAGGGGGTGAGGTTGTCATTGTATGCCCAGCTCTTAGGGGGACCCCTGTGAGCTCCTGGGCCACCCTGGCTGATGCTCAGAGGTCGTCCAGATGCCTGGGCTCAGGCATGCAGCCAAGCCCCTCCCCTAGGTCCCAGCAACCGCCAAGTTGTCATGACAACAAGCACTTTCATCCCTGTCCCTTTGTCTGGTCACGGTCCAGCTTTTGTGGATGAGACATAGTTGGGGGTGTGGAGAAGGGGGCCTTGCCTCAGGACACACTCAGCTGGGGCGGAGCTGTGAGCTGCAGCAGAGGGGGCCAGAGGGCAGGTGAAAGAAAACTGAAGACCAAAAAGGCTGGGCTTTGCTGGCCACTGACCCCTGCAGCCTCCTCTTCCAGTGGCTGACCACAGCCTCAGGGCTGGGTCTGCAGGCCTGGGAGTGGCCTGGGGCCCAGGCCCTCCTGTCCTTTCTGAACCTCATTTATCCTCCTGTGAGTGGAGCTGTGGACAGGCCCTCTCCCCTGGTGCCCTGTGGCTCTGGGCCGTGAAAGAGCACGGGCCAAGCTGGAGTTTGATAACTCTCCTGTACAACAGGGGAAACTGAGGCACAGAGCAAAGCTGGGCCATGGCTGGGATTACACCACAGTAAACAAGTGGTAGAGCCAGGCCTGCAGGGGACCCAGGACCTCAAGGCATCAGACCCTCAAAGCAAATGCAAATCGAGCCCCAAGGTCATCCCTCCTTCTGACACCCCCACTGGGAGGAACCTAGTGTGTTCTGAGTGAACTTCGGCAGGGTCTGCCACCTTCCATAGGATCTGGGCCTTTGCAGGCCTCTCAGGCTCAGGACAGACTCCCACCTCATGGACAGACCACAGACATGACGGGCTCTGGTGACATGCCTCAGAGGTGCCTCCAGGAAGACAGTTCAGTCGGGGGTGGGTCTGCATCCCCCCTTCTCAGCCACCACTGGTCCCCCTGAATGAGACCTGAGGAGCAGGGGGCCACTGGGAAGGGTCTGGGGCTGCACCTGTAACTGGAGGGAATGGTGAGCTGAGAACCAACTTAAACAACAGGGCAGGCCCCACATTGAAACACAGCTTGGCCATCTCAAGAAAATGTCACTTCCTCTTCCTCACAAACATATCTCTCTGGGATTAGCGCTGGACCTGCACTGGATGTCAGAGGGGGAAGCAGTGGGGTCTTGTACTTGAGGCCAACAGATGGACGCAGGGCCTGGGCTGAGGCTGCACCACTGGGCAGCTCATGCCAGGAGGAGGACAGTGTCCACCTCTGTAGTTATTCATTGTTATGGGTGAATAACCCATTACTGAGGAGTTAGCCTGCGTTCATGAGGTTTATGCACATCATGTCATTTAATCGTCCCACCAGCCCAGACAGGTTAAGCTGTCTTGGGAAAGGAGATCAGCAGACCTACCTGAGGGGTGGGAATGGGTAGGAAGCAGAACTGAGACCACTGGTAGGCTGAGGAGATTTGAGCTGAGGGGGAAACTTTTTATAAAGACCCAAGTGAAGGCTTCACAGGTGGCAGGGAACTCCCTGTTATAAGAGACATGCAAGCTCGCTGCGGTGCCTGCCATTCAAGCATCTGAATGGAAATGGAGTACCTGTCCAGAGCATGTAAGACCCTAAGGTATCGGTCCCAGTCCCCCTTCAGTCCTGGAGGGTACAGAGAAGGCGGCACCCTTCACCCTTCAGGAAGGGGCTGAAGGACAGAGTAGGGACACTCTGCCCAGAACTATCACCCTGTCTCCAGGGATGGCTTTCACCTTCTGAGATGTCTCTCTTAGTGAGAAATCTGAGGAATGGGGACAGGGCACAGGTGGGAACACAAGGCGGGGAGTAAGCACCCCAAATTTTGCATCCTAGGCCCTTCATTCCCTTCACCCTGGTCTCAGCCCTGGGAGAGTGTCTCAGAGCCCAACCGCACTCCCCAGGCTCCTCCCTAGGGGGCTGACGTCAGCTCTGCTGCACATCCCTCGCACTCAGCCACTCCTCTCCAGATCCATAGCCGCAGCCCTGGCCTCTTAGTTGCCAGTCACCAGTACACTTTTCCACCCAGCAGCCCAGCTTAGACTCCTCCTGGCCCCTCAGTCCCACTTGATTTGGCTCCTCATTTCTCCCACTTGGCACCTCATGCTGTCCTCTGGCAAGAGGGAGGCCCACTTAGTTCCTGTCACATACCAGGGGCCTGCCCCTCCTGCTCGGATTTGCTGCAGCCCAGAAACATCTTTCCTCTAAGGTCTGGGTTAAGCACTCCTGTGCTCCCATAGCTGTGACAAAACTGTGTGTCTGCCTCTTCAGAGGGACCAAAGGCACCATGTGGCAGGGCCCAACCTGTTTCGCCCACCCTTGTGTCCCCAGCCCTGGTCCTGGCCTGGCACGGAGGAGATGCTCAGTGAGTGACAGCTGAATGGATAAATGGATGAATGAATGGGAGTATGACCAAGGCTAGGAGGACTGTCCCACACCCTGAGGTCACCTGGGTGCAGAAGCTGAGGTAGGAAGTGGGTCTGGGGAGATGTCTGGGGCAAGAGACTGACTGGGCCAGCAGATCCTTTGCAGAGGCCCCAGACATGTGAGGTCTCAACTCACCCACTGCCTCTAAGTCACCTATTTCCTTTCAGCGAAGTCCTTTTACAGTCTTTCTGAGGACCACCATGCAATGAGAGAGAATCTGAAGTTCCAGCCATGGTGTGCCCGCCCTGCTCAGCCAGAGCCTGTTGGTGGCTTTGTACAACCCTGCACCCCTGCCCCTGACACCCGGACAGAGAGGGAACACATTTGAGTATACAGTAGGTTCTCCTGGGCCTGACCTTGCACCTCCAGCTACTGTTCACTCTCCATGGGTGGTCCCTGGCTTGCTTGGCTGCTACATACCCCTCCCAGCTGAGTGGCAGTCTCCTGAACTCCCTGGCAGGTTTCCAGACCTCGTGTGAAGCCACCGCCTTTGCCACCACCATTACTGTCTCTGCCACCACGGATTCTGTGAAAATGCAATTACAGCAAACAGCCGCTGCCTCACTTGAGCCTCGCCATTTACACCTGGAACTAATTAACTTAATTAGGTCTTAATGAGCTACACTGGGTAGAAGGCCTATTTTTACTTAATTATCCCCTAATGTGCCTGCATGGAGGAGCGTGGGTCCTGGAGGATGGCCTTGGTGGTGGCCCTGGCAGCCATCTCCTCTCTCTGTAGAAAGGGTCCCCAGGAGTGATGCTTGTCTGCCAGGAAGGAGTAGGCCCCAAAGAGCTGAGGGCCTTGGAGTGGAGGTTGAGGCCAGAGCCAAGGGCCATACCTGTGGGAACAGCATCCCCGCACCCTAGCCAGCCCCATCATTCTGGCTGCCGTGCTGAGAGTGTGGCAGGCTGGCTTTGCATTCACAGACCTCTCACAGGGAAGGACTGGGCTCAGAGAATTATTCCTCCAGCTGTCTCTGATGGGAAGTCAGGCTCAGAGAAGTAAGGGGCTTGCCTGAGAACACACAGCTGATTTGTGGTGATGGAGGTCCTCAGACCCTAGGGAGGAGACTTTTAAGCCAATAGGTCCTGTCAGGATGGGCCTAGCCCTTTCCAGCACTGGGCTGGGTTAGGGTGGGTAGAGGATCGCCTGGACAGCTGGCCTCCAGGGTTTCCATGACAACACATTCCACTCCTGGTCAGGCCTTGGCTGAGAAAAGCCAAGTTTCTAGCTTTGGGTCAGGGTGAGGTGGTCTCGGCTCACTCAGCAGATATGCGGGAGGCATTGTGACGGGGCCTTTTCCGATTGGCCCCTGCCTTGGCCCTGCTGGGGGGAGTGTCTTTATTTATTTATCTGATTTAATCTTTATTATGTTTTTTTTTTCCATTACCAGTTAATGCCCTTATACTCCTCCCCCACCCACCCTAGCTGCTGGGGGCCTTTAGGTGATTTGGCTCCTTTGATTTCTGGGTTCCTGGGGCTGGAGGGGCACTTCGGCTCTTGTGTGTATTTTAAAGATGGAGCAGCCCTCTCTCTCTGAAACTCCAGGCTTAAATCTGACAACTGTTTCCTTCAGCCCAATCTGGTCTTCAATTTCCTTCTCACTAGCCAGCCATCCCCAGCATTCTCCTCTTCTGAAAATAGCCACACCATTCATTGATTTGCTTAAGCCAGGAACTAAAGGGCCACCCTAACAACCCTCTCTTACACCCCACAGTGAACCGGCATGAGTCCTGTTGGTCCTGCTTCCAGACAGTATCCCCAGATGCTCCCCAACCTCCCAACACCTCTCAGCAAGCACCCCAGTTTTGGCCACCATCATCTCCCATTCAGACAGCCCTGCCCTGGTCTTCTAGCCTCCACAATCCAGTCTCCACACAGCTGCCACAATGGTTTTTAAAAATCACTCCCAGTTCAAAATCTTCCAATGTCTTCCTGTCCCATACAGAACAAGGCCATGGGCCTTGCCTGATCTATAGTGCCTACCTGCCTCTCTGGTCTCATCCCCCTCCTTTCTCTTCTCTTGTCCTAGTCACATGGCTGCTCTTCAGTGCCCCTCAGGCTTCAGGGATTTTGTACTTGCTCCTTCTGCCTAGTATGCTCTCCCCCTGACCTCTGGCTCCCTCAGATCTTGGCTTAAATGTCACTGCAGACTTCTCGGGCCCCACAGCTTAATCTCCTTGCATTTCACACTGTGAAGACCTTCTTCATGGCACTTGCATGACATTGTTCTTGTTTTCCTGTCTCCCATGTCTACAGAAGAGGCAACGTCAGGCCACAGAATCATTTGTCATGGTCGCTACTGAATCCCTAGCCTAGGACACCATATGCCTGACATACAATAGGGACCTTTTGTTGAATGGATATTGAGGGAATGTCTTGACCTTCCTTCAAACAGCCAGAGTCCCTGCCCCCTTCCTGAGTTCCCCAGGGCCCACTCAAACACCTCACATTTGAGTGTGGTATCCCTACATCCTTCTCTGGCCTCCCAACTTCTGCTCATACTGTCCTACCACCTGAAGTTCTCCTTTCCCCATCAGCTGTGGACTGAAATCCCTCCTCACCAGGCCCTGTGGTTCTGATTCTGACCAGTGAGAGAGAGGGTGGAGACCACTGTCTATTTGAACTTGTATGCTTGGCTGTTGGCCTTGGCTCTTCCTGGCACTTATCTCTGCCTATCCTTTGAAGAAGACTCCTTGGGCACAAGTCTGTCTGGGCCCTGAGGCCATAGGCTCCTGAAGGCAGTGACCCTCATCTCTGCTTGCCTATCACTCCCCGTCCCTGATCCAGTAGCCAGGCCCAAGGTGGCTGGCCCATAGTCAGTGATGAGCAAACAAGTCAGCCTATTCTGACCATGTGGCTCTAGACCTGAGGAAGGGCTCAGATAAGAGCAAGGTCCAGCTAGCTGCGGGTATGGAATATAAGATGGAGCACTACTGAGTGGGAAGATCAGAGCTCAGGCCTCCAAGATAGGAGACAGGGGTTGCCCAGTTCAGAAGGGCAAGGGACCCAGATTGGGGCACACAGAATTGCCAGTCAGAGCCATCTCTCCCTAACCCCCAGGGAGGGCACAAGTGAGACACAAAAGTGACGGATAGCCCTGGCCAGTGTGGCTGACTTGGTTGGAGCATCATCCATAAACTGAAAGCTCGAAGGTCCTGTTCCTGGTCAGGGCACATGCCCTGGTTGCGGGTTCAGGCTCTGGTTGGGGCCTGGTCAAAGCATGTGCGAGAGGCAGCTGATCAATGTTTCTCTCTTGCATCGATGTTTCTCTCCCTCTCCCCCTCCCTCCCTTTCCCTCTCTTTAAAATCAATAAGCATGTCCTTGGGTAAGGATAATAAAAATTTTTTAAAAAAAGATGGATAGCTATGATAATATAATTTGGAGGCAGGGAAGGTAGATGTCCAGTTCTTTGAGTCCCATTCCTCACAGGCTCTGGACAGACCCAGGACATCAGAGACTATGGATCATAGACTCTCTTTTCACATAGGAAAACTGAGGCCTAGGGGAAGGGATCTGCCCTGGTGACCGAGCCAGGCAGGGAGCAGTGTTGCTGAGGGTTGATACCAGTTTTCACGCACCTCTTAGAGGCCTTGGTGCCTCAGTTTCCCCACCTGCACAATGGTGGCAGTGACTCCCATCTTCTTTCAATCCCTGAACCCGTTTCCCTCAAAGCTGTGAGGTTCACTGATGGGAAGGCTGTGGATGGTCTCCAAGGGTCAGGGCCCTACCCTTCAGTTTTGCTGAAGCTGGTAAGAAGAAGGGCAGAGAAGGCTGAGTGAGCAGGAATCTGGAGACCGCCTTGCCTCCTCCCCACAGTGATTCCAAAGGCAGCCCTGCTCCCCCATGGGGACAGGAGACTTCCCTGAAGTTGAAGGTGACTTGCCTGGGCTTGAGGCATCTCTTGCCACGTTGGGCTGACTTTTAGGGTCAGCACTACCATTCTATCACTTTTCTTGCCCAGAGCCTCAGTTTCCCCACTAGTCCAATAAGTAGTCATCCCAAGCCTTCTAGTCTGTGGCCTCGTAGGGCCACCATGAAGGGCTAGTGACTCCTGTGAGCAGAAAAGCCCTGAAGAGACAGCCTGCTAATAGGGGCAGAGGACCTAGAGAACTCAGGCCCCCAGCCTCAGCCACTCTAGCTAAGCCAGGGCCCCTGCCCTGCCCTGGGGTTGTGGGGGGCGGCAAAGCCCATATGTGATGGGAGAGGCTTTGTCAGGGACTCCATCAGCCCTGGAAACTCTTTCTGTCCCCAACGATTCTCCTGTCCTAGACTGGCTGTCAGCTGCCAGCAGTCACCCCACTTACACATACACACAGCGGCTGCTCTGCCTCCCTCCTAGCAGAGGCAGCTGCTGCAGCCTCCATGCTGGAACCAAAATTGAATGAGCATTTTCACAATGTCGCCTCCCACTGATGGCTCCTAATTGCATGTTGAAGCCTTGTGATGGAGCCCACGTTACACTAATTATGTCATTACCCTAATCAAGTAAATACCATATGTGCTAATTGGCTAAAATCTGTTCAGGGGGATGGGCAGGGGGAGAGGAGACCAGTGTCCCCTGGGTTGTCACAGGGATGGGTTGGGGTAACAGATGGAGGGAGGGAGGATGAAGAAGGATTAGGCGGGACTTCTCCCTTAGTTCAGCAGGTCCTGTGGTCATCCAAGTGAACACCCTTGGCCACTGCCCTGGCCAGGGGAGGAAGCAGCTAAGGTGCTGAACAGGTGGTCAGACACCCAAGTTGGAGGCCTGCCTTTGCCCTGACAGACTTGTGGTCTTGAACAAGCCTTTCCTCCCTCAAGTGGATCCCTTTGCTCACCCTCTTCCCCCCACCTCAGCCAGCCCAGATCCTATGGACTCTCAGACATACTGGGCACAGAAGCATCAGAGGAACTCAGTATTCTGGCAGGAATAATTGAGCCACTGTCATTCATCTATGGAACATCAGTTACATATCCTGCTCGGGGGAACGAGGGAAAAAGGCTGATGATCTGAGCAAAACCCTAAGGCCTGGGGGTAACATCAGTGTGAACCAGCAAAAGAAACAAGCAGGGCTGGCACCCCCCAGAAGCCATGCGAGGTGGGATGATCAGAGGAAGTCTGGAGGACTTCCTGAAGCAGGAGGCTTCACCCACAGGGAAAGAGGAGATCAGGGCTTCAGACCTCAGGTCATCATTCCAGGTATGATTTTTAAACAAAAACCTTAACCATCATCTTCAGGTGGGGGTCAGAAGGGATAAGGGAGCTGCTTTCTGAAGGACAGGATGCACATGGGACTCCAACCCATTTTGGGGAACGGGAGGACACAGAGGAATGCCAGCCCTGTGTCATTAGGAAATATTATGTAAGCTGCAGTATGACTAGTGTCTCCATCCCGCCCTCTCTAAGCTGATCGGCATGGACCAACTGGCAAGCAGCACCTCCCATCCCTGCCCTGTCCCTCACTGGTTTGTGGGGAGGGTCCCAAACGTAAGAGGTCAAGCCCTTGGCACTGTGACTGGGGACTCCAGGAACTGGGTCTTCTGATGCCCACTCAGGGCCAGGCAGTGTCTGGTCTCCCGAGTGTGCCCAGGGGCCACCGCGTAGGCATTCCTGCTCTCTCAGCTCCATCTGCTGTCATCTCTGTAGACATATGCTGCAGCTCCACACCCGGCAAACACCACATGCTCACTTAGGTGGGCACCAGCTCCCTGCCTTCCAGGCTGGGGGAGAGGGAGAAAAACAACGGATGTGGGACCTAGATCTGAACTGGCCCAATTTCCTAGGTGACCTTGGCCAAGGCCCTCTAGTTCCCAGGCCTCAGGCTCCCAAGAGATGATGTGCACTCATTCATTGCCTGTCCCAGGCCTTCGTTCATCCCACACCATGTGGCCTGGGCTCCCGTGGGCTGGTTCCAGAGCATGGAAACAGATAAGAAATTGTCTTCAGCTGTGATGTCTGCAACTTACTCTCAAATGGCTCAGGATAAAAATTATGTACGACTGTACACACACACCACAGAGTAAATGTGTGTGTGTTTGCAGAGAGAGAAAGCAAGTGAGGCAAAATATTGATAGTTGAATATGGCTAACAGGTATATTGGGTGTCATATTATTCTTATTCTGACAACTTTCCTGTAAGTTTAAAATTATTTCTAAATAGAAAGTAGAAGAAGGAAGTGAGGACAGAAGGAAGGAAAGTCCTTTGCTTTCATAGGTTTCCAGGCTACAGGAGGAGGAAGCTGTCCCTGTGGCAGCTGGGTTGATGTGTCCCTGCTTGGTAGACCTGGAGGGCTTCCCTGAGGACGCAGTAGGGAGTTGGGCTAGGCAGAGTCCAAGGAGAATACAGCAGGGTGGGATGGGGCCTGACTTTCTCCCCGTCTCCCTGTCACAGCTCCAGGCTCCACCCACAGTTCACTCCCCTTCTCCTGCTCTCTGGAGACTATAGGTACTCTGGAATTTCTACGAAGAGTCTCCAGTGGGGCAACAAGAGAACTTGTCTTAGTCAGAGGCTTAGGAAGTCCTCCTGTGCCTCTGAGCATGAGAGGAGACTGCACTAGCTCAGGGCACTGTGCCCTGGATTAGAAAGGGATGAGGCAGCTATGGGCAAGGCCACCCCACCTCTTCTGCCCCCACCAGCACTAACACAGACCTGTGCCCAGCTGCCCAGGCTGACTGACTCAGTGCCTTTGCCTGTCACAGCAGTGCCCAGCAACAGGAGGGAGCAGTGGGGAAGGGGTTCATTGTTCCACCCTTCATTAGGTCTGCATTAGGCAGCCCAAGAATTATGTGGTGTGTATTTGGGGGCTTTGCTTTAGATGGGCTTATTAAGGGGCTGCAGCTCTGGGTCCGCCCCTTGCAGCCTCCTTTCCACCGCATCCTCTCCCTATGCCCTGCTTCCCCACTGCTTTCATTCTCTCCTTGCCCATGGCACTCACCAGCCTTCCCTACTCCCTTGGGGCATCAAATGCTCTTCCCTAAAAGGGTATTTCCCATATCCAGTTCTCAGTCCAGCTTCAGACCCCATCAACCAACCCCTGCCCCAAGAAGACAGTGACACCAGCATCCTGATGTGTGGTAACTCACGATGTGTTCCCAGCTCTCACAGAATGGAGATCCCTGCCCCTCTCACAGCCCAGCCCCTGTCCCCTTGACCTCAGGCTGCCACTTCAGAGCCTGGACTGCCCCAGAGTGGACCTGCCCTCCATTCAGGAGACTGTCTAGGATGCTTCAGGCTGTGGCACTCAGAGGTCAGCAGAGGCCAGCAGAGGCCAGCAGAGGCCGATTTCTTCATTCAGACACCTTTGTTCTTCTTCTGCCTTTGTCCCTGGCCCCTGTCCTTCCAGCCAGCCCACCAGCCCAGTGCCTTACTGATAGCCTGGCTGCTCACCTCTCTCTGCCATTCCCCTTCGTGGTCTTTTGTCCACTCAAGTGCCAAAGCCTGGCATGGGACAGTGGTGGGGTGGCTCTGCCCAGACAGCCCAGCCCAGCCCAGCCCCCAGCCCAACTGCCTGCCCCCTGCAGCCCTGCCTCTCACCCCTCCCTCTCCTGCCCACGCCCCCTCACTTGCCCTGGGTCTGCCCCTCTAACAATCTCTCCTCTCTGGGTCTGGACCCTCACCTCCTCTCCTCTCTCCCAATTGCCTCATCCCTCTGCTCTTGGCCCTTCTGTCCCTGGGAGTCAGGCTTTATCTCTTGCACACGTTCTCCGCCCCTCCCTCTTCTCTCTCATCCTCTCCTGTCTCTCCCCCTCCAGCCTCCACTCCTTCGCCTGCTCACTCACCCTCTCCCTCTCCCGCTGCCCCCCTCTTTCTCCCCCACCTCTTTGTTTCAGCTGAGAACCAGCTCCTCGGGACAGTTCCCACACCGCAGTGCCTCTGGTGAGGAGAGAGCGCCACCGAGGTGAGCCGGGGATCGGGGACCGCCAGGCGGGGCAGCCGGAGCTCTGGGGGGCAGACAGGTGGGGAGAGTGGGCAGTCCAGCTGAGACACTTCTCTGCCCAGGGCAATGGGAGCTGCAGTCAGAGTGCCAGCTGCAGATGCCCCAGTGGTCAGTAGGAGAGGAGGGCAGAGGGGCAGCCAGTTGGCCTGGGGTGGGAGGCTGGTGGGTGGGCAGAGCTCCTGGGGAGCTAACAGGCTCTGTCCCTGCTTGGTGCCTGGCTTCTGTAGGTGGTCCTGGGCTGAGGGATACCCTCAGAGGGAACTGATGGGGTGGGCGGGGGCTGGGCTGCCAGGAACAGCTATTCCTCAAGGTTTGAGTGTATGCCCTGTTCTGGAGTCTGAAGCTCTGAACGCTGCCTCTGGCTGGGCTGTGGCACTGTCAGCAGGGCTGAACCCCTACAGGTACTTGTCCCTCGTGGAGGTTTTTGTTGCTGAACAGGGATGTATTGGGCTGCTCCCACTGCCCAGGTGGTGGGTGTAGGTGGAAGAGTGATCTGCCCCTGCCACAGGCTGGCTGCTCAGGCTACTGTCCACCAGACCCACAGAGCCACATGAGGGGAAGGAAACTTCTTCCTCCCCTAGGGGTCTCTGATCAGCTTCCTGAGGCAGGGTCCCTAGGACAGCTTTACCCAGATTGTGAAACAGTAGGGGTTCAGTCCAAAGCCCGAGTATCCTGGAGGTCAGTTTGCTGGGGTGAACTGAACTGGCTAGGCTGGAATGGTTGTAGGCCGGGGGACAGGTGGAGACAGAGCCCTGGCTCTTGAGTGAGGCCACAAGTGTAATTGTTGGAGATATCCCAGGACTGGGAAGAGAGCTGGAGATATGGAAGCTGGGACAGGTGGGTGGGAAGGGGCTGCAGCCACTGCCAGGAGCCCCACCCTCCTCTGGGAATGGAGCAGTGGAACCAGATGAGGACAGAGTGTGTTAGTCACCTTTCCGCAGAGAAGTGAACAGGATGGCTCTACTGGCTGCCTGTGAAAAGCCAGGGTGTGGGGTGGGACAGGAGATGACTTCCCAATGGGTGCATCTCGAGGGGCCAGCCCCTAGCTATCTTTCAGGGCAGAACTATGTCCCACAGTTCCCCAACCCTCAGGGAGGCAGCAGTGGACAAGATCATAGTAGGTAGTGATCCTACGAGGTAGAGCTGCTAAGGGCATTTGCTCCCCTAGGACTTGGGGCCTAACTCTCCCTCGCCTTCTTTCCTGGCCAGAGCCTTCTCGTCTGAGCAGGCAGCAACCCCTCCAAGATAGAGGAAGAATCAGAGCTGTGGGCATGGAGTTTCAAGGGCCAAGGTGATCTATCCCTATCTCTCATGTAGCAGCCTGCCTAAGCTATTGGCTTCCCCACCACTCAAGGTGTGTCAGCATCCCCCTACCCCTACACAACCCATTTTCTCCGAGCACACCCTAAATCCTCTCGCTCCCTCCACCCCAAAGATTTCTGGCCTGGAGTCAAGCCAGGTCTCCCTACCTGGGTCATGTCCCTCTCATGACCCATATTCAGAGGGATCACATTGCCCTATTTTTCTGAGGCACGATAGGGGCCATCTCCCAGACTGGGTCAACTTACTCTAGTTTCAAGTGACCCCCATTGGCTCTGTGACCTCCCAGGGTGCTGTGACCCCAGAAGCCATTAAAGACTCAAATACCACCCCCTGCTAATGCCAGTCCAGTACGGAAGGGCAGTAGTCACTAGCTTCGCCTCAGTCAATAGCACCAGGCTTCACTGGTTCTAAGCCTGGCCTTTCCTGGACGAAGAAGGCTTCCCTGAGCTTAGAGTTCCCTGAGCTTCTCCTTGGAAGAGGTCAGTCCCTCTCCCTTCGTTTCATCCTTCCTTGAGTGCCTTACTGGCACAGGTTTCTTACTCAGATTTACTGACTGCTGACACCTCCCCAGAGAGGTAAGCAGGACAAGGATGTTGTTCCCATTAGACAGAGGAGAAAACTAAGGCCAGGATAAGGCCAGTCCTAAAAGACCTAGAACTTATAACTGACACCCTGGTGAGTGACTAGATGAGGACAAGGTACCTATGCTCACAAAAGTGTCCACCATTGCCCAGCTTCTCTGCCCCCCAAATCCTCAAGACTCTAACTGCATTCGCAGGGACAGAGGGGCTAGGTTACTCAGAGGTGAGGGTGTTGAGCCAGAGCTTCCAGTCTTGCTTCCAAAGCGAGCATTTAAAGGCTTGTCTAGGCTGGGGGAAAGCTGCTAGGATGAAGCTGCAGAGGGGCTGGCAGAGGGGAGGTGGGAGGGGGTTCCTGAACCTGGTGATGTACCTCTCTCCCACCGGTGACACCTACTTCACCTCCTTGCATGCCCTATCCCCTACCCCTGCAGTAAGGAGGCCCTTGGCATCAAAGTCCTAAAATAGCCTCCTGGCATCATGCCTTGCTAAAAACCCTCAAGAGGCCTGTCACCACTGTCAATGTGAAGTCCTATCCCCTTGGCCAGACACATAATGCCCTTTGCCAAGTGGCCTCTGCCAACCTTTATGGCCTCCTGGCTCAACTTGCTTCACCTTGTCCCCAACAGTCTAACCACACCAAACTGTGTCCCTGTCCTGGGATGGAGCAGAGCACAGTGGAGAGGCTGGCTCAGCGTCTGCGTTTGAGTTCCACTGGACACAGGCCTGCACATGTCCCCATGCCCACACAGATGCAGACACACATATTTGTATAAAAGCCCACCACCCACCTGCATGTGGCTTCCCACCAAATCACATGCACAATGGAGCTGTGAAGTCTGAGCCGAGAAGGGTCTGACAAATCTGATTTATGGATCCCTAGGGACACCAAGTGTGGTCATGTCACCATCCTCAGGCCTGTGAGGAGCAGCAGGGAGACAGGAGTGGATCCCTGGTTCTGGCTAAGCCCTCACGTGGCCCCAGGGTCTCTGAGCCCCAGCAGGTGGGCAGAGGATGGTCAAATAGGCCCCAACCAGGTTCTAATTCTGGTTCTGTGGCAGACTTGCTGGTAGCCTCAGACCAACCATCTTCCCTGTGTTTCTCCAGCTATAAAACAAAGGATTAGCTGACACCTAAGGGCTATCCAGGCTCGCTGTTCAGCTGCTCTCAGTTCATGCCAATTTCAGAGAATGGAAGGGCTTGTGAGAGCAGCAGCAGCAGTCAAGGGTGCCAGGCACCCTACAGAAGCTCCAGTTGGGCCAGGAAGAGTCAGGAAAGGGAGGTGAGGTGGGCAGCAGGAATCTGAGTCGGAAGAGAGAGAAGCCAAGAGCCATGAGATGGGAGCAATTATTATGACCCATACTTGACATTTATGGAGCAAATGAATCCTATTGAACACTCACCACATGGGTTTTATCTCATATTTTCATCTAGATTGAGGCCAAATATATTTTCTGTCATCTTCGGGGTACAAATGAGCAAATCTAATGGGTTAGGCTCATTCCAGCCCCTGGCCTCCCAGCCCCCACAGACACAGGGCAGGGGCCAAGGTGGCACAGGGGGAGCCTCTGGCAAGACCCCACCCCCACCCAATCCCTCAGCAGGTGTGTAAACAGTCCTGTGCACAAGCGGCAGCTTATCTCCTGTGTGGAGTACCTATGTGTACACAAACGTGCATCCCCCGTCGGCGGTATGCCTGCACCAACACGCACACACATGCACATGCTGGCGACATGGCAGCCAGCTCCTCTGCCGCAGCCCCAGCCCTCCTGTCCTGCTCTTGCCTGGAACTTGACCCCCAGTGATAATATGTGTGCTTCTGAGAGCAAGGACTGAAGCAGGCACAGGGCATATCTAGATGTTGCCCAAGGAGCACCAGCATGCTGGCACTGCCTGTGGGGACAATACCCCCTAACACTATGACCCCCCAACCCCGGTCAGCATTAACTATACACAGAACAGAAGGAACTGGTGCCTCAGAGGGGTGTAAACTCCCCTATTCCCTAAAAGTCCTTGGCCTCAGAGACCAGCTCACCTTGCTCACCTCCCCCTCAATCCCCAGCCTGCCTCATGTGACATCTCCAGTTCATGAACCACCTGCAAGCTGGGCTGTCCGAGCCCAAGTGGGGAAGGGAGTCTGTTCCTAGAGGGAGGGCGTGCCAGCTCTGGCCCAGAGCCTCTCACACCTTCAGAAAGTAGGAGATGGCCGGGGTGGCCAGCACAAGCAGCCCCAGGCCTCGCTGTTCTCTATGGCTTTTTATTCCTATGTGATTCTACTGCTCACTCATATAGGGATTGGAGCCGTGGCGCACGGCGGGGGCGGCCAGCGGAGGGCTTGGAAACTGAGCACGGGGGCCCAAGGAGAGCGGGGACAGTGGTACATCCCTCTCTCAGCACAGGCTGCTGGCCTCCTCTGTTGCTTTTATCCTCACTGGCCCTTTCCTTGCCATCTGTAATAGGGAGAGGCAGGGGGCTACTGGACCCTGTCACTGCTCTGGCTCACCATCACAGCAGTGGAGACCCCCATGGCAAGGCTGGTACCAGGAACACAATGGTATCCCGAGTACTGGCTGAAGGAACTCGGGGTATTCAGACTGGGAAAAGAGCTGGCACAGAGAAACAAGGTCCAGTGTCCAGTGTGGCTGGGGTGGCCCCTAGATAGAGGGCAGCCCAGCTGAAGAAGGTGTGTCTGTGGCTAAGGGCTACCCAAGGCAGGAGGGATGTCCTGGTGGGAGTTGGTAAGCAGGCACCTAGTAAGGCATATGGCAGAGGCTAGAGACCAGGGCAGGGATGCCTCTGGGGAGTCACTGTTGGATGGGTGGCCAGTACTTCCCAGACCCCACAGAGAGCAGTCCTTACACCTGTCCTCCCTGGGCTCTCCGCTCACCTTCACTGAGTGTGTTGGGAGCCTGGAAGCCAGGCTCAACCCTCCCAGGCTCCTCCTGAAATGAAACAAGTGCCAAGTGTGCTGTGGAGAGAGGGTGTGGGGAACTCCTGCTGGGTCCAGGTGCTGTGGTACAGCTGGCTCACCCTCTCCCTCCTTAGCAGCTCCCTGCAGGTCCTTGCTCTGAAGGAGGATGCACTGAGACCCTGTAGAGTGGTCCTTTTTATTTCCAGCCCTTCTTGCTTCACCCCACAGAAAAAAAAAGCAGTCTCAGGAGCTCAGTAGTGATGCTGCCCAGGGGAATAGCAAGCTGGCCAAGAGATTTGTCCTGGTCCTCAGAGGTACTTGCTGACATGGCTGAAAGTAGAGGTGGAAGAGATCCACCATCTTGCCAGTCTGATCTGAGGAACAGACCATGCAGCAGAGACCCTGGGTGGGAGGTGTAAGAGCCCACCATGCAGCCAGGGCCAAGGAGGGCCTCTAAGGCCTGGTGAGACCCTGGGGACCAACCCTGGTCTACCCCAGGACCCTACCCTGTAGGCTTCCTCTGGACTCCCAAAACATGACCTATGTCATCACCGTGGCTTCAGGAACAGGAAGTGGACGTCCATGACATTGGTTCCTGTCAGCCCTGTGTACAGCAGATGGGCCCCACCTTGGAAGCGATGGAAGAAGGTATGTGAGTCATTGCGGGCTAGAAAGGTGGCCACATCCAGGCCCTCAGCAGTGGCCTGGTGGGCAAGCTCAGGCATAATCCAGGCCCCGGCTGCCTCTGTGGGCCCATCCCTCCCATCGGTGCCACCACTCAAAAACAGCACATCAACAGGCCCCAGTGGCCGTCGTCCCAGTTCTGCTGCGACACGCAGGGCCAGTTCCTGGTTCCGGCCACCCTTGCCGGAGCCCTGCAATTGCACTGTGGGCTCGCCACCAGCCAACATACAGACGGGGCCCTCAGCCCCTGCCACGACCTCCAGGGCCTCCTTTAGCTGCAGGTCTGGGAGCTGGAGCTCAGCTGCCAGCTCATGGAGTTGTTCACCCTCCTCCACGGGGGCTCCAGCACTGGGCACAGTGAGGTGGGCTCCAGCTACTTGGGTCAGCAGCCCATAGAACTGGGCCACACTTTTTACGTTGCCCTGCATGGCTGTGCTCAGCACCACGGCCCGGTATCCCAGTGCCTCAGCCTGCCGCTGGGCCTCAGCCAGTGCAAGTGCATTGGAGCCAATAATCACATTGAGGACGTGACCACAGGTGTGTGGCCCATGAGGGTCAGAGTCAGCCTGAGCCAGCACAGTTTTCACAGAACGTGGCAGGGCAGCACGGAGGCCATAGCGATTAAGGATGTGCAGGCAATCTTGGACGTTGTGGACGCTGGCCACAGTGGGGCCGCTGGCAATCACATCCACAGGGTCTCCCACCACATCTGATAGAATGAGGCTTATCACCTGCAAAGGGGTCAAAGATGCAAGGCTCAGTCCTTCCTGATCCTCATCCCAGAGTTATGAGAACAAACTGCACCCTAATCCTGTGTATCCACACACCCTACACCATCCAGTACATTTCCTCACTCATCTGTAACCCTTCTCAGGTGGACATGTAGACTCCCCCTTACCCTCTCTGATAGCCCTATGACCTCCCGTACCAGGTCCCTGACAATATGCATGCTGTTTTAGGGTTTCATCTGCCCAGCACCTGTGAGTCTGGGTAAGAGGTGACTCACATACCTGGGCAGGGTAGGCAGCCTGAGCCAACCCCCCACCCTTGAGCTGAGACAGGGCCTTCCGGATGGTGTTCAGTTCCTGGATGGTGGCTCCTCGGGCTGCCAGCAGCTTGGTGAGTGTCTGTTTCTCCTCCAGTGTGACGGGTGGGATGGGGGCGGGCAGAAGGGCTGAGCCCCCACCTGCAGAGATAGTGATTACTTCAGTCAGAGGGAACAACCAAGAACCTTCCCCACTCAGGCACACAGGGGGGCACTGCACACATTAGGGAAGGAGTTAGGGGTGGTAAAGGTGGGGTTAGGGTGCCCCTATATGGACATGCATTGAATGTGTGAACAGTTGCCATAACCTGCGCACCAGAGGTCTTGGGGTGGCACAGGTCCCAGCAGGTACTGGGAAAACTATTCCTTAAGAGCTTGAAATAGGAGGCAGATGGAAGGGTGGACAGTGGAAGACCAAAGAGAGGGCACTAGGGGCTGGAGACTTGGATTCCAGCCCCAGGTGATACCAGACAGCAGCAACAGCAGTGACATTTTCTTTGCAAGACTCTGAGTCAGGTGCTGTTTGCCCTCTCATGGGTCTTCCAACAGCTAAGTTGAAGGGAGGACCCCACAGCCCAAGGGAGGCCAGATGACTGGCACAGGGCCATCTAGGAGTCAGCCATCCAGCTTCCTCATGGCCTCAATTGCCCTGCTACTCTGGGGGTTTAGACCAATGGTTTCTCACAGACCTGATATTCCCCCACCCAACTGTCCTGAGCCAACCTGGCACCCACACCTGAGATGAGCACGAGCAGCAGATCATCAGCTGTCAGACCTTCAGCCAGCTGCCGAATAGTTAACGCGGCCCGCAGTGCATCACGGTCTGGCAGGTTGTCCTCTGCACCCTCAAAGACCTGGACTCGGCTGTGTGACTTCAGTAGCATCTCCCTGAGGGTAGAGAGAACAGAGAATAAGAGATGGCATGGGTTCTTCTCCTCCCATCTAATTTCCCAGCTGTACAGGTGATGGGCATGAACAAGGATGCCTGCTGACACCCATCCTGGAACCAGGCCAGACCTAGGAGAAAAGGGAAGCTGGTGAGGAAGGGAGGCCCGATCCAGTCTGAGTCCGGGCCCAGGTTCCCCTCCACATGGACAGTGGGGAGCAGACCCCCAAACTCCTTACTGCTTGCCAGTGCACTCCATGGCAGCACGGATCCCCTTGGGAACGCTGATCACTCCCTGCACCAGATGCTTCCCCAGTAGCTCCTCAGCTGCAGCTGCCATGCCCAGCACAGCCTTGCCGAAGCCCACCAGGTAGAGGTTTTGCTGCAGCTGAAAGCTCCGATCCCGAACCTTCAGCTGTCCGCTGTCAGGGTCCAAGGACAGTGCCCGGTGCATCATGGGGCCTGGCAGAACAGCAGCAATAGTGCTCTCAAACAGCTTCCGAGCATGCTCTGCCAAGGCCATGCCACTGGCCAGCCGTGCCCCTGGGCGCCCCCAGAGGAGTGGGCGTAATGGGGCTCGGGCCAAGCAGGACAGGACCTGCAGGGCTGCAGCCATGCCCCACTGCTTTCAGCTCCACCTGGCATCCATAGCCACCTAGGGGAAAGAAAGCACTAGTGAGGCAGTTGCTAGGCTAGAGACTCGAGCACCTGAGGGCTTAGGGCCAGTGGACACCACAGCAAGAATGGACCATCTGCCAGTCCCAGGAGACTTCCTGAGGCCCACAGCTGCTGGATCTCACTCCAGTCCTTGGAGCTCAGGCTTGCCACCTGGACATGTCCGTCTCTTCTGCAGGCCACAGGCTGGCCCTCTGGATACTGTGCCTGGAGTCCAAAGGTCCTGGTGGCTGAGCCCTCCTCCAAAGTCACCCACTTTAGCTGAGAGTTAATCATTCACAGAGTGAGCAATTCCTGTCAGTGGGTTCCAACCCTGCCCCTTCAACACTTCTGCACACTCAGCCCTCACCCAGGGGCCGTACCCCTTTCTGGCACTACTTCCTTGCCTCTTCTGTTGTCGGGAGGCTGCTGGCTGTCCTACCAACTGACTCAAGTCCGTTGACCTCCAGCTCTATTTTATTAGCTTATGGGACTGTGTTGGGAGTCTACAGGCTTGGCGGGGCACTGACAGGCCCAGAACACATCCTCCTCAAGGCACACAGCCTGAAGAATCCCAGCACTCAGGGCTAGTCCAACAAGAGGCTAAATTTCAAATCAGAAGTGGCAGCAAAGTCTGGCTTATGGTGGAACCTCAGAGAAGTCCGTAGATGCCACATGAGGCCATGCATCAGGGGACTCAATCTGTAGGACGGAAAAAGACACCCTTCCACCTACATGGTGGGCCAGACCCACCCTTGCCAATAGCATGCCTTTTGGCTCCCACATAACAAGACAAGTCTTGGGTCACACCACCCACAGGGGTGAGAGCCAAGTGGCTAGTGCAGGCAAAGGCCAGGCTCCCACAGGAGGGCTCAAATAGTCATTTTCTCCACTGGTCAAGGTAAAGGCTAAAAAAGCCTTGAGGTGAAGGTCATTAGTCTGTAAAGGTGTTTAGGGACAAAAAAGCCCCCCAAAACTTATCTCTAAAAAGGCATCTATTTTAATAAATGCCTGCCATAATGCTGCCAGTTTACAGCAGCAGCCAGTGTGGCCAGAGCAGGGGCAGGGCCTGGGAATCAGGCTCCAGCTTTACCACAGGCTTTTCTGAGTGTCTGTGAAGGCTCCATTTCTCTCACGGGGCCTCGTTTGCAAAATGAGAAGTGGGATGAGATTAAACTAATGTTTTCCCTTGACATCTCCGGGCTCCCTGAAGCTGTCCACTGTTAACACAGAAAACCTGGACCCTAAACACCAAATTATCCCACACTCAAAAACCC
This sequence comes from Tonatia bakeri, assembly GCA_004024845.1. Classification (NCBI taxonomy): domain Eukaryota; kingdom Metazoa; phylum Chordata; class Mammalia; order Chiroptera; family Phyllostomidae; genus Tonatia; species Tonatia bakeri. The sequence continues at coordinate 25,385 of PVIA01011374.1, forward strand.
TCGCAACTTCTAGCCTTTGGCCACTTAGCCTGATGCTTTTCAGCTATCCCATAAGAGATCAACTCTGTTCCACTCCAGTTGTGAAAGGGAACACTGAGACCACCATCATGGGGACTCGAAAATAGGCCCAACTTTTGCCAGGAGACTCCTGGGGCTGGCACCCATTAGGCTTGGAGCTAAAAGTATCTCAGCATCTAGCAATAGCTGATTTTGGCAGCCTGGGTGAACGTTGTACTTATTTCCCAGATGGACACAGGCCTAGAGGATCCCAGCCTTGCTGCTGGATACCAGAACCTAGGGCAGAAGAACGCTCAAGGTTAAGATTGCTAGAGAAAATACAGGATGTCCAGTTAAATTTGCATTTCACATAAACGAGGAATTTTTTTCTTAACAAACGTTTAACAATGTTGTATTAGTTTTAGGTGTACAACAGTGATTAGGAATTGCTTTAAATAGGTATGTTCCATAGAATATTTGGGACATACCTATACTGAAATATTATTTATTATTTAACTGAGATTCCAATCTAACCTGAAGTCCTGTATTTTTTTTTGCTAAACCCAGCAACTCTAGTCAGGATACTTCTCTCAAACTCTGACACACTCCAGAACAAAACCTGGAGATTCCTCGAAGTTCCGCCTTGACTCCTCCCCACCGCCAGAGGGAGCTGGAGCCACCTCCGGCCCTCGCCTGCCCGTACAGGCCCCGGAAGTGACGTCATTCTTGGCTGGAGCCTCACGTCTCTGCGAAGGAAACGGCTGCTGCGTAATGGTCGGTGGTGACACGTGAAATAAAGGCCCGCTGCCGCCTGGACCTGTTGCGGTCCTGCCCAAGGACTACTCCTGCAGGCTCTCACAGCGCCCACTTACCGCCCCACAGCTCCCGGCTGCGGCTTGCAGAGCTGGAGATCGGAAGTACTCGCGAGTGGGCGGAGTAGAACCCGGAAGTGTGGTGTGGATGGGGCGGAGTTAGGGTACCGGATGCGAATTGCGTTGGTAGAGGCTCTAGGTTAGCCAGAGCGAGTACTGAGGCTTTGGCTGTACTTAGACTGCCGAGAAACATGTAGGGAGTCACTCCATGCCTTGGTTTCTTCATCTGTCAATGGGGGTAATAATTCCCGCCTCACTGATTGCGATCATCTGTACCCTCCTTTATCCTCTATGATCAGTCATCCGTTCCAAGCTCCAGTTAGGTGACAGGCGCTGGAATGAGCAAACGGATTGAGAATCACTACTTCCCCACAACCCAGCCCTTCTGGAGCCAGATTAAGTCATCCCCCCTCTCCCCACCTTTGTAGTCCCACGTAACTCATTGATGTCCCTTCCTCTTACCCTTGGGCAACCAAATAAGGGCTCTAACTCAGCAAGAGAGTTCACTTCCGTGATCCTCGAACATGCAAACTGCATGTAAATACGAACGACCCTGAGCCCCCCTCACAGCCCCTGCTCTCATCCTGTGTTCACACTGAGCAGGACTTGATGTTTTACACATTCAAAAGTTACAAAAGAATACACTGTTTTTACTTATGTTTTTTTGGGAGATAGAGGAGGCAGTTACTTGACAAATCACAGAACAGATTTCCTAAAATTCTTAAAACATATTTCTCACACCCATTCCCTATAGCAACTGCCACACCTCTCTGTAAGTCTTCAAACCATGGTCTGCTTTTGTCATGTACTGCTTCCCACTTCCTAGCTATCTCCCTGGATTTTTCTTTTCCTTTATACTAGAGGACCTTTTATTCCTTATTTGCTCCTAAATGCTTTTCCACCCCATCATTCAAACAAAGGCACCTTCAGAAGATCTGCCTTCTTTATTATTATTTTTAATTTTATTTTCAGCGCTGGCCATTGTGGCTGTGTTGGTTGGAGCATCGTCCCATAAACCAAAACGTTGTGAGTTTGATTCCAGTCAGGGCACATGCCTGGGTGTGGGTTCAGTCCTGGTCAGGGTACATGGGAGAGGCACCCAATCCATGTTTCTCTCACACTGATGTTTCTTTCCCTCCCATCTCCTCTCTCTTAAGATAAATGGGTATGTTCTCATGTGAGGATAAAAATTTTTTTTTTTTGAATGCTGCTCCATGGGTGGGTGCCATGGTCCCTTTGGCCATGGGGGTGGGGCAGCAGAGTCTGATGGCTGGACCCCAGGAGCAGGCGGCCCTGCAGGGGCCTGCAGCAGCTAATGGGATTAGTGTTCTGACTGAAGCCCTTGTTCACTGATGATGGAGATGGAGCCAGAGAAGGTCAATGTGAGGAAGGGGCTGAATGCAGACACATCCTTCCACTGCACTGCATGTGTCATAAGGATAAGAACATGGTGCTGGGCCACCCCATCTGCAGTAGGCTCACGTCCCGCAGTCTGTCTGCCATGCCTGCCCGGGCAAGCACAAAGGAATTCTGAAGGACCTACTCTCTGCAGGGGCTATGCCCAGTGACTACTTTTGGACCAAAGGCCTGAGTGCTGCAGAACCCTCAGGTCATGCACATCCAGGACCCTACCAGCCAGCGGTTGGCGTGAAGTAAGTCCCCAAAGAGTGTTCTTGTTATCAAGATCCAGGACCCCAACCTGCTATAGCCCTTCAAGGAGCTGTGCGTGTACCTGATGGAGAAGAACATGATCGTATGTGGAGAAGAAAGTTCTAGAAGACCCCACCATTGTGGATGATGACAGCTTTGGGCCAGTGAAGAAGTTCTGCACCTTCAGAGAAGACTATGATGACATCTCCAACCAGATTGATTTCATCATCTGCCTGGGGGGCAGAGGTTGGGACCATGCTTTAGGCCTCCTTGTTCTTCCTCCTTGTACCTCCAGTCATGGCATTCCATCTGGACTCCCTGGGCTTCCTGACCCCCTTCAATTTTGAGAAATTTCAGACACAAATTATGTAGGTGATACAGGGGAATGTAGCTGTTGTTCTCCAGAGCTGGCTGAAAGTCCAGGTCATGAATGAGCCCAGAGGGAAGAAGATTGCCACTCCCAGCGGAGTCAGTGAGAATGGTGTGCTAGCTTCAGACCAGGACACCCAGGTCGGAAAGCAGGTCATGCAGTACCAGGTCTTGAATGAGGTGGTGATTGACAGAGATTCTTCCTCCTGCTTGTCCAAAGTGGATATCTACCTGGACAAGCACCTTATCACCATGGTGCAGGGTGGCACCTATCCCTCAGGTGTGATTGTCTCCATCCCAATGGGCAGCACAGTGAATGCGTGGTGTCAGGGGCCTCCATGATCCACACCAATGTGCTGGCTATCATGATCATGCCCATCTGCCCTCAGTCTCTGTCCTTCTGGCCCATTGTAGTCCCTGCAGGAGTTGAGCTCAAGATCTTTCTGTCATTGGAAGCAAGGAACACCACCTGGGTGTCCCTAGATGGCGGAAAGAGGCAGATCTGCCACAAAGACAGCATCAGCATCACTACCTTGTGTTACCCACTCCCCTCCATTTGTGTTCAAGACCCTATGAGCAGCTGATCTGAGAGCCTGGCCCAGTGTCTACACTGGAATGTGTGCAAGCAGCAGGGACACTTCACTGACGAGGAGGAGAAGGAGGAGGGATAGCTGCACTCCTGCTGCACTCAGTGTTGTCCATGGTCATACACCCATGCAAGGCATCAGATGTCACATCACTTCTGTCCGTAGCCAGAGAAGGAGCCCAGAGTCTGCCTTTTGCTGGCTAGATTAGCTGTTTTTAATATTTTATATCTGACCTTATTTTGCATTTCTAAATAAGCCAAGTAAGCAACAACCAGAGCTCTGAAAGCAATACCACACACATGTGTTATTCACCAGAGCCCATTGCCAAGGACCTTGAGCTGCCCTGGCTGTTCATAATTCCTTGTTAGGAAACTTCCATACATCAGTCAGTTGCACTGAGAGGGGATCAGAGTGGATGATCTATCGTTTGGTGTTCAAATAAATGTCTCACAGTAAAAAGTCTTCCTTCAGTCACAAGCTTTCTCCAGTTCTGCACCTTCCCCTAAATCCTTTCTAAGGGAACATGTGGAAAGTGATTGCAGGCCGGCAGGTGGATGGGTCTCCTCTCTCCCCTGTGGTCCCCAGGCCTTGTCTCCTATCCCTGCTTTGGTGTGACAGGTGCTGTAGTGTCACATGGTGGCCCATGAGCCTGGTGGTGGCTAGGTGAGAGGTCAGCCCACACACACTCCTCACAAATCAGAGCTGCACCCCCTACAGACTGGAAGGCATTTTCAATCCCGTGTATACTTTTTAGAGATTCTCTCAAACTCTCTGTAATGCTAAGTCTACATTCTGTCATGTACTCTTGGAAAATAATTTCAGAGGGAAGGGCTTGTACGGGTGTGAAATGAGGCCTTGTTCTGTGTTTGTATGTTCTGTGTGATGTGTGTGGGACCATCTGTCCAGTCTGGAGTGGTAGCCATGGGATCTCTGTTAGGAAGCCATGTAGCTTTGCAATTGTCACAAGAAGGTTGGGACAAACCAGTTAATGCAGAGAAGAGGGTAGTGGTGTTTTATATTGGTCCTGGGGTACAAGGACAGCCAGTTGTTCCAGCTGTTGCCCCTGCTTAACCAGCCAGCTGGGACATGTGCAAACATGTGCACACATGTTTGCTACATGGGACCAGAGCTGGTGTAGAGTCCAAGATGGGAGCTGAGGCTCAGTTTACACATGGCCTTGGCCCCTCACCCAACAGGTATCCTAAATCCAGGCTTGTTTCCAGTAACTGATGTCTCTTTGAGTGGCGTGTTCAGCTGCTAGATTGGGGTGATAGGGAAGGGCTGAGTGCCTTCCCTATCGTCCAGATCAATCAAATCTAGAGTGATAGGTGGGGCTGTGCCTTGCTTACTTGGAGGGACACACACTCCAATCTTGTGCTTGTAAGATGTCCAGGGCTACATGCATGGCCACCCTCAGTTGCATCACTAAAGAGCTGGCTCTGAGGCCTGAGCACCGTCCCCGCTGTCCATGTGTGTGTTGACATGTGTTGATCCCATGCTGTCTTCCCACTCTTGTTCCTGTTGAGGCACCTCAGTGTCTGGACCTCAGTGGTGCCTGGTGCTTGGCCTGGTGCTGGACATGGAGGTGGGTGGGCTTTCACTGAGACCTATGCACCCACCCCGTGGGCCGGCCACCTGCAGGCTGAGGGAGCCAAACCCCAAACCCTGACTTTAGGTGCAGAAGTTGGGTATTTGAAATTGGATCACTTATTTGGACAGAAAAGCAAGTGTTAACCCAAGCCTGAAGCAGTATGGTGGTGGGGTGGTCGAGAAAGCTTTGAATTTTTTTGAAGTAAATTCTTAATGTTTGATATTGTTAATATTCTTTGACTTTATTAAAAGTTGTTGAAAGCCTTATTACTATTTTCAGGTCCTTTCAATAAACAGACTTGAGTTGGGTTGGGTGACAAAAAAGAACATATATACCTGTTTTTTATTTTCCAATTACAGTTATATTCCATATTATTTTGTATTAGTTTCAGGTATACAGAATAGTGGTTACACAATCATACTTTACAAACTGTTCCCTGGATATTTCCAGTATCCACCTGACACCATACATAGCTATTGCAATACTATTGACTATATTCCCTATGCTGTAGTTTACATTCCTGGACTTGTCTTCTTTTGACATGGGGAAATTGTAAATATTTAAAATTTTAGTTTGTCCTTTGCTTACAGTAAGCTGTCTTCATCCATCCATGCATTCATTCATTCCTCCATCAGTTAACAGACATTTCCTGAGTGTCTTCTATGTGGGCCAAATGCTGTAGCTGCTGTGATGAGTAAGAAGTAGTTCTTTCTGATGGGAAACTTACTCTGCTTTTGTAATTTCATTCCCACATGCTGAGAGGAGTGTAAATTTGAGTGTAAAATTTCTCTAATTATGTAGTGCCAGAGACTCATATACAGATACCATTTGCTGTGTCAGTGCTGTTCTGTCAAACTGTAAGAAGGGGACTAATTGTACCCATTTTTTTAACCTCCCACCACACCCCACAGCTACTCACAAGATGCATTTAACAAAAGCAACGTTTAGATGCCCATTGGACTGTGAGCTTCTGGAATGTGATGAGTTGGTCTAATTCATATTTGTGCTTGTACTGCTTTGTATAGGGCCAGGCAAAAATAGAAACTGGAATTTTCTTTCTTCTTCTTTATTTCATTTTTTCAATCCTCACCCGAGGACATGCTTATTGATTTTAGAGAGAGGGGAAGGGAGGGAGAGAGAGAAGAGGAACATCAATTGATTAGTTGCCTCTTGTAGGTGCCTCAATCACAGGGGACAGAACCCGCAACCTAGGCATGTGCCCTGACTGGGAATCAAATCTGTGCCCTTTCAGTTTATGGGATGATGCCCCAATGAACTAAGCCCACTGGCCAGGGCTCTACTTCTCCTCCCCCACTCCTCCTCCTCTTTCTCCTCCCCCTCCTCTTCTTCCTCTTCTTCATCAATGTCTTCTTCTAATGAATGAAAACAACAGTGAAGTGCTTAGCTACAAACTGCTGTAGACCCTAGGTGGAAAGGATTTCACAAAAGGAAAAGAGATGGTGTGAGTAAAGTAGAAGGCTTCATGAAGTGGTGGGATTTAGGTCTAAGAAAACAATGGAGCTCATCAGAATGATAACAAATAACTGGACAGGGGGTATGAATATACATACAGTCTTTTTAAGAGTACTTTAGCAATAAATATCAACACCAAGAATGTGACATGGAATTTCAGTCCAGGGAAATAATTGGACATGTGGACAAAGATGGTATAGGAGAGGGAAACCTTTTTCCTTTACAGCATCAGGCTCAGTGGTTGAGACCCTACAAATTAAACTGACAGAAAATGGATTAACAGGAGGAAATGGTTTATTTTATTATTATTTTTGTTTTTTAAATATATCTTATTGATTATGCTATTACAGTTGTCCCAAGTTTTTCTCCTTTGTTCTCCTCTGCATAGTACCCCTCTTCCTCCAGCAGTCCCCCCTTAGTTCATGTTCATGGGTCATGCATATAGGTTCTTTGGCTTCTCCATTTCCTATACTATCCTTAACACTCCCCTGTCTATTTTGTACCTACCAATTATGCTTTTTAATCCCTGCACTTTTTACCCCATTCTCCCCCTTTTCTTTCTCAGCCAATAACTCCTCAAATGATCTCAATATATATTATTCTGTTTCTGTTTTGGTTGTTTGCTTAGTTTGTATTTTTAGATTCAATTGTTGATAGTTGTGCATTTGTTGCCATTTTAATGTTCATAGTTTTGATCTTTTTCTTAAATAAGTCACTTTAACATTTCATGTCATAATGACTTTGTGATGATGTACTCCTTTAACTTTACCTTGTTAGGAAGCACTTTATCTGCCCTTCCATTCTAAATGATAGCTTGCTGGATGGAGTAATCTAGGCTAAGATCCTGCTTTTCATCACTTTGAATACTTCTTGCCTGCAAAGTTTCTTTTGAGAAATCATCTGACAGTCTTATGGGAACTCCTTTCTAGGTAACTATTTGCTTTTCTCTTGCTGCTTTTAAGATTCTCTATCTTTAAAGTTTGGCATTTTAATTATGATGTGTCTTGGTGTGGACCTCTTTGAGTCCAACTTGTTTGGAACTCTGTGTTTCCTGGACTTATAGGTGTATTTCCTTCACCAGATTAGGGAAGTTTTCTTTCATTATTTTTTCAAATAAGTTTTCAGTTTCTTGCTTTTTCTCTTCTTCTGGCATCCCTATGATTTGGATGTTGGTACATTTGGAGATGTCCCAGAGGTTCCTTAATATTATCCTTGTTTTTTGAGTTCTTGTTTCTTCTTGCTCTTCTGGTTGAATGCTTATTTCTTACTTTTGTTCCAAGTTGTTGATTTGAATACTGGTTTCCTCCCCACCACTGGTAGTTCCCTGTAGATTTTTCTTCATTTCACTTAGTGTAACCTTCATTTCTCCCTTTCTGTTGTTGTCATACTCAATGAGTTCTTTGAGCATCCCAATCACCAGTGTTTTGAACTCTGCATCTGATAGGTTGGCTATCTCCATTTCATTTAGTTCTTTTTCTGGGGTATTGTTCTGTTCTTTCATTTGGGCCATATTTCTTTGTCTCCTCAATTTGACAGTCTCCCAGTGTTTACTTCTGTGTATTAGGTAGAGCTGCTTTGACTGCCTGTCTTAGTAGCTTGGCCTATTGTAGAAAAGGCACCTGTAAATTGTGTGGGGTGGAGCCTTAGGTAATTGCCAAAGCGAGGTAACCTGCTTCACTGCTTTTTGGCTCTGTGTGGTGGGAGGGCTCAGAGAGGGGACAATGCCACTGCCTGGCTTCTGGATGTTTGCTTGGCACTTGCCCCATTTCCAGTCACTTCACCCACTTCCTGTTTGTGACTGGGTGCCCTTCCAGCTCTTGCCCTGGTGATGGATCCCAGAGTGGGTGGGTTTGCTTATATTCTAAGTCCATGCGGGCCATTTTAGCAGAGTCTCCTGAAAATCTAACAGTTTCTTCCGCTGCCCTAGCCTCTACTGTTTTTTACTGAGAGTAGTTATGGGTAATTATCTTGCTGGGCTGTGCAGTCTGGCCTGGGGCTAGGAATGCTCACTCATATGGTATCCCTCCCGATTTTCATCCCCCCCATATGTGAATGTGGGATCATCTGTTATGCCACCACCTCTCCCCGCCACTCCACATCTCTGTGACTCTTCCCCTCCTACCTGTCTGGATGAATGTGGCTTCTTTAAATCCTTGGTTGTCAGACTTCCATACAGCTCGATATTCTGATGGTTCTGTGTGTTATTTGATTTGAGATCTAGTTGTAATTCTTTCTATGGTTGCACAAGGAGGTGAAGTGTGTCTTCCTATGCCTCCATCTTGACTGGAAGTCTAAAAAAGATTTATTTTACATGCATATAGGGGGAGGACTCACAGAAAAGAAGTTAGAACTCCTAAGAAGCCATTAGGCCTGAAAGCTTATATACCATTTTTAACAAGGGGCAATAAATTATGGAGACAGGGCAAGACAGAGGGTGTTGGAGAGTCTAGGGGCAATAAATTGTGGGAAAATAAATGTGTGGGGGGAAACTAGAGGAAGATAGGAGTTGTTGTGTTAAGGTTTGTTTGCACAGATTCACCCTGACATTGGCTCCCTGTCTCCTGGTACCAGGATGGGAAACTTTCTCATGGAAAATTCATGTTCTGCTTTTAGGTAGAAAGGAGAAGGGCAGGGAGCCCTTTGTGTGTCTGCTGTTTCTCAGATGCCTTCAGCTTAAAATAATCCTTTTGTCAGAGTGGCTTATTTTGGGTGGCATACTCTGATCCCCTTCAGTGGATATGGAGAGATATCCCAGAGATTTTCTGAGTATAAAGCAACTTAAATATTCACTGATATGAGAATTTATACAAATAAGTTTATAGTTTTTCTAAGAAATAATGTAATTCTAATATTAAGGCTACATACATGGCATTTTTTTCATTCATGTTACTTTTTGAGATCCTATTTTATGACTAAAGGCCATTTAAGTAGATTATAAGCTTTCCCCATTCAAGCAAGCTGAATTACACATACCCTTTGGTTTAAGACCTTCAGCAAAGGGTTTACTGAACTAATTTAAATGTTTCCTTTTAGAGCAAAGGACGAGGTTGCTCCTGGGTGATGTTGCATAGTTAGTGATCAGGGGAAGGTGGCAATAGTGGCACCCATTTCCACTAACAGTGCTGAACCTCAGGAATTCACTATGGATAAAGTCCTTGGTCCCTGTAAATCTGAAATCCACCCACGCTTTTAGTTCAAGGGGGTCATCGAGGTAGTGAATGGTGCTCAGCCTTGGGCTTTTGGACCTGGAGCTTTGCTGTAAATAAATCCTGCTTGTTGAAGAAGCTGATCACAGATGATGTAGGGCCATTCGAGGTTTCAGATTCCTGAGGAGGTTTGCGATGTCAGTTTGGGTTTTACCACAGCAGAGCCAGCAGTCATACTCTTACCAAACCCGCTCCTCTATGGGCATTCATCCTGTCATCCTCTGAAGTCCGGGTCTCTAGCACTTCCTGGCCCCCTTGTGGGTGAGTGCAGTCAGTTGACTAGTTCTGGCCAATGAGTTGTGAGTAGAAGTGTTGGGGGTCACTTCTGGGCATTTAACTGACCATGAGGCTTTCCTGAGAATTTTTTCCTTTGGATCTGGAAACTGGCAACATTCAAGATACAGTTTCTCTGCCAGCCTGAGACCTTGAGTGACTCTGCTAGGAAGAGCCCCCTGCCAATCCACAGTGGACATGTACTGAAGGTAGAAAATAAACATTTGATGTTTAAATCTAAGATGTGGGGGTTTGTGTAATTGTGCCATAACCTAGCCCATCCTGGTTCATATGTTCACTTTATTTTGCTGAAACTTAGTTTCAGAAATGAAGACCTGCATCTTAGGAGATGGATCTGCTCTTGTTGATGTCAGATCATCCAGAAAATGTTGGTTCTCACTGGCATTGTCAGAGGCACCGACTTGTTTCAGGTCACCCACTGTCCATGCTTGCATGCTTTGCCATGAAGCATATAACAACAATGAAGAGATTAAGAACATTTTGCTGTGTCTACACAAACTCGGAAGAGTCTTGTGCACTAATACCACGATCAGTTAAATGCCCAGAAGTGACCCACATCACTTCCACCCACAACTCATTGGCCAGAGCTAGTCAGCTAACTACACTCAACCACAGAGAGGCCAGGAAGTGCTGGAAGGGGAGAGACCTGGACTTCAGAGGACAACAGGATGGATATCCATAGAGCAGCCAGTGCCTTAGGAGCACGACTGATACCATGAAGTAGGGGCGCAAAGTGGAAAGGAGCTTCCACAAAGAAAAATTCTTTGCATCAGTTGTAGGTTCCTGTGACCGCGTAGATTTTTATTCCATTAGTTCATGTAGCTTCTGTTTTCCCCGCCCCCCCTTTAATTGCACTTTAATTGAGACTGGACAGAGATAAATGATCATGAGAACTCAGAAGCAGCAGGAAATGTAGGACTGACTTAGAACCAGAAATAAAACTAGTGAATACAAATGTGTTCAGTCTTTTTTCCAATGAAGTGACTCATTTTAGTTACTTCAGCCCTGAAAAGTATTGTGAACTATTATAGTGCATCCATAGAGAACCTGTAAAAAATTCTGCCACCTTAAAATCCACTGTAAAAATATCACCTGAGGATATGTTTATTGATTATTTAAAGAGACAGGAGGATGGGAAGGAAGGAGAGAGAGAAACATTCACGTGAGAGAGAAAACATCGATCAGTTGCTTCCCCTACATTCCCTAACTGGGGGGTCAAACCCACAACTTAGGTATGTGTCCTGACCAGGGATTGAACCCACAATCCTTTCGGTGTATGGGACGATGCTCAACCAACTGAGCCATGCTGGCCAGGGCAGCAGTGATGCATTGACTTTTTTAAATGTATACAAAACCTGAGATAAATTAGAGGGTGTCAGTCATCAACTCTAAACTGGAGGCAGCTGCCTTCTCAGGGTGGTATTCCTGGTCTTCACAGCCTCCCTCCACTTGTCCTTGACATCCTGGACAACCTTGTAGTTCAGCCCCCTGTTCCTAAGCATTCAACCCCTAATGCCTCACAAGAGTCTGCACCAAGGGCTAGAAAAGCTCTGTAGTGAACTTTCAGGATCTCCCTCTGCCACCTCCGCCTTGGGCTCGGCACTGTGGGACACTGGTCCAAGGCTGACCCAAAGTTCTAGCTCTAGAGTGGTAATGTGAAGAGTAGTTCAGTGGGAGGGAGAGGGTCAGGTGGTGCTGGAGGCAGGATAGAATAGAACTGTTTTAAGTAAGGACTGTAAAACCCCTTAAAGCTATTTTTCTTCAAAGGAGGGGTAGGGGAGAATACAAATAACTCAATTGGGACTGCTGAATAACTGATAAGGAGGGACTGCTAAAGCAGCCTGGGCTGGGTTGTCAGAAAGGGTAGTTAAAAGCGTTTTGAAACAGTTGTATACTTTTAGAGACAAGAGGTTCTGGGGCTCTAGGCAGCTCTTCCAGGCTCTGGGCAGTATAGGGACACTTATCTGGGAAGATCCCGTCCCTTCCTTCAATAACAAGAAGGCATTGTTTAGCTACAATGGACTCTGTTATATGTGAACAATTACCTACCCTTTGTCCTGGATGCAGCGCTGGAGAGTTCCAGTCCAGAAGCAGAGTGTGAATCCAGACACCAGGGCTTACTGGCTGTGTGACCTTGGGAAAGTTACTTAACCTCACAAAACCCCAGGTGTTAAGAGCATTAAATAATGTGTTTAGAGTGCATATAGAAAGGCTCAAAGTTGTGGCTGCACTGTTTCTGAGCTGGGCCAGTGTGCAGTACACAGGGAACCAAAGCCAGAAGGATCCCACACTCGGTTTAATATTCTGCTGTTTGTGTCTTGCAATTCTTAACAGTTTTTTTTTTTTTTTGAGGAGGAGCTCATATTTTTATTTTGTGCCAGGGCCTGCAAATTATGTAGTTGGTCCTACTACCAGGAGGAGATGACCTCCTTTCGTCTAGGCCCTAGTCCTGGAGTCTCCAGGACCTGTCTGAGGAAGTCATTAGTGGGTACTCGTTAGGAGTGCCTGGGTGACACAGATGTGGCATTGTGTCTCCCTGGCAGTATTGAGGCTGTAAGGACAGTCTGATCTCCCCCGCTATGACAAGCATGCCCTGGCCACTGGCCCAGAAGAGCTCTTTAAACAAGAGGGCTAGAAACCCTAGGCTTGGCTCACTCAGTAGCTGAAGGCCACACTGAGTCTCCCAAGGCTGATTCCTTGGGAAAACTAAGCACAGCATGTAACTCAGGAGTGGCACGAGCTATATGATTTATATGAAGTCAGCCACAGTTTCCTTGCCAAAAAATAAGTTCTAATCTTTTAAAATGCTTTTAAAAACCATTGCTGAGGTTGCCTTTGACTCCACAAAAGAGGTCTGTAATTTTCATTTCATATAAAATGTTACCTGCACTCATGGTCATCATAGAATATTTATTTCCTCTTGGTGGTAAGTGAAATGATGTATTCATTTAGCAAATCAAACAATTTGTCAGGTAAGAAGCAGTTATATGTGACTGTGTGTGACAACTGAAACATACTATTCAAAAATTACCATGGGCTGCAATTTTGTTCCAACATTCTGTCTTTCTTCTTTGACAATTAAGCTTACACGCACACTTACATATACACACAGAGCCTTCCCAGAGGCTCTGAATCTAGTTATTGTGAAGGTGTGTGTAAACAGTTGAGGGGAGAATAAGCCACCCCAAAATGTGCCACTTTGTCTTGTGGATTGCTTTGCCTTGAGGCAATTAAGGGCTAGCAGACTTGGGAAAAGCTTTTTCTCCATTAACTGCCTAAAAGAACTTAGATAGGGGGCCTATACCAGGAAGAGAGCTGTTATCAGAGATAAGTTTGTGTATCAGAAACACTTACCTGCAGGTGTGGCAAACATTTGTTTACCAAAGTTTTGCTTTTCTCATCTTCTTGTGAATTGTCTTCCTCTCCTTTGAAACTCCAGGCTAGTACCCTGGTTTCTTTAGCTCAGGATGGAATAAAAGCCTCAACGACCTGACTGCCCTGGAGTCTGTCTTTGTGGTGCTCCTGTACCTGCAGGGTGGGCCAAAAGTGGGTTTACAGTTGTGAGTATGTGAAACACAGAGTTCATTCTTGTATTGTTATTTTATTAATTATTGTATTTTTTTATACAAACAACTATAAACCTACTTTTGCCCCACCATATGTGTACATAATTAAATTTGTTTTTATCCTGGTAATCTGTCTTATGTCAATTTAATTGTTACATCAGCCAACTAACCTAGAAGTTAAGAAGGAAAAATTTTTCCTTGCAAACAAGTTTAGTCAAGTTCCAGAGAAGTCCCACTGGGCACTCTAACTGAAATTTATCTCAAAGAACTGGAATTCATAAGGAGCCATCAGTTTTGGAAAGAATGTATATGGTTTAGGACAGATTCCACTTTCAACTGTGTATGATGAAATATAAAAATTTAATGAATGGGCCAGTCCTAACCCTATTGTAATCATTTCACAATATGTAAGTATATCAAATCATCACATTGTTCACTGTTAAACAAAACAAGACTTTGCAGCTAAAAGCTTTTCTGAAAGTAAGTGTTTACTGAGCCATATGATAGCCCCCAAAAGAACCAGGTCCTGGGACATGCAGTCTAAACCACCAGTAGCAGCGCTAGATGGGGAAGAAAAACATGCCTGTTATCCTGGAGCTGACAGAGTTTGGAAGAGAAAGATGTCCATGGTTTTAAAAGAATTTATATTGGCTATGGATAAAGGGGCGGGATAAGGTGAAGTGGTGCTGGTCTGGGACAGGTGCATAGTTGGTAAGGAAGAAGTGTCTGTTCTTTTGGATTGGTAGTGGGCAAGAGTCCAGAAAGTTCATGCATAACTAGAAAGCTGTGGTACCTGGTGGTCAGCTCTTCTTGAGATAATCATGAAAATAACCACCTGGAAGTTAATTCGAAGTTTCAACACACAGTCAGGAATGTTAGCAGCCTTGCTGGTTTTTGGCATGAAGCTCTTAACTAATTAACTTTCCTTGTTTCTTCCTCCCACCCTCTGGCCAGCTGTTAATTTAATTTAGGAAACCACAGAATTTTCTCCTTGTCAACACCTTAAACTTACACAATGTTATATATCAATAATATTACAATAAATCTGGAGAAACAACAAAAACCAACCCTACCCAACTAGCTTAAACAACAAGAAAAATGTGTTATTTAACATAACAAGTAATCTCAAGATTAGAGGGCTACAGGGCGGGTGCATAGATCTCGAGGATTCTGTGTTAGCTTCCTAAGGGTGCCCTAAGAAAGTCACACACAGACTGGGTGGTGTAAAGCAACAGGATTTTATTGTCTCACAGTTTCTGGAGGCTAGTGGTCCAAAATCAAGCAGGGCCACACTCCTTCTGAAATCTGTAGGAGAGATACCACAATATCTGCCTCCATCGTCACATGACCATCTTTCTGTGCGTCTCTCTTATGAGGATACCAGTCATATTGGATTTAGGGCCCACCCACTCCAGTATGACCTTATCCAACTAATTACATCTGCAACCACCCTTTTTCTAAATATGATCACATTCTGGGGTACTAGAGGTGAGGGTGTCGGTATATCTTTTGGGAGGACATAATTCAACCCACAGCAGACCTTTTCCATCTTTGTGCTTTCCTATTCTCAACCTCTGGCTTGCCTTCAGGCTGCTCTCATGGTAAAACCTGGCTACAGAAGCCCCAGGCATCACATGCATCAGAGGGATCATCTCTTCCTTGTATCTCTTTCAGAAGCAAAGGGATGTTTCTAAGACCTCCTCCTGCAGCAGACTTCTCACTTATCATTTTGTTGATGGTTTCCTTTGTTGTGCAAACCCCTTTTTACTTTGATGCAGTCCCATTTGTTTATTTTTTTCTTTTGATGGCTTCCTTTGCTGGTGGAGATATATCCCCCCACATGTTACTAAGAGTAAAGTCAGAGAATTTACTTCCTATGTTTTTTTCTAGGAGTTTATGGTTTGGAGTCTTACATTTCAGTCTTTAATTCATTTTGAGTTTATTCTTGTATATGGTGTAAGAAAGTGGTCTAGTTCCATTTTTTTTTGCATGTATTGGTTTAATTTTTCCAATACTATTTATTGAAGAGACCGTCCTTACCCCATTGTATATCTTTGTCTCCTTTGTCATGGATTTATTGATCATGTACATGTGGGTTTATTTCTGGGCTATACTCTTCCATTGATCTATGTGGCTGTTTTTATGCCAGTACCATGCTATTTTGATTACTAGAGCCTTGTAGTATAGTTTGGTATCAGGTAGCATGACATCTCCAACTTTGTTCTTCTTTCTCAAGTTGCTGAGGCTGTTCTGGGTCTTTTGTGGTTCCATATATGTTTTAGGGTTATTTGTTCCAGTTCTGTGAAAAATGCCATTTGTATTTTCATGGGGATTTCAGTGAATCTTTAGATTGCTTTGGGTAGTATGGACATTTTAATGATGCTAATCCTTCCTATACATGAACATGGTATATGCTTTAATTTATTTGTATTTTCTTCAATATTTTATAATTTTCTTAGCACAGATTCTTTACCTCCTTGGTTAAATTTATTCCTAGGTATTTGATGCAATTGCAAATAGTATTGTTTCCTTAATTTCTCTCTCTCTTTTTTGTACTTATTGATTTTTAGAGAAAGTAAGGAAGAGAGAGAGAAATATGGACTTGTTCTTACACTTATTTATGGATTCATTGGTTGATTCCTGTATGTTCCTTAACTGGGGATTGAACCCACAACCTTGCCATATACAGATGATGCTCTAACCAACTCACTTACCCAGTCAGGGCTTAATTTCTCTTTTTTATAATTTGTTATTGGTGTATAAAAATACAGTTGATTTCTGAATAGTAATTTTGTATCCTGCTACTTTAATGAATTCATTTATCAGTTCCAGTAGTTTTTTGATGGACTTCTTAGGGTTTTCTATATATATAGTAACATGTCAACTGACCATTTTTATTTTATTAGAGCTGTTTTATCCAAATACAATAGGTCTTAAGAACAGATAAAACCTCACATTTTTCAGCTAGGATGTGGTCAAGAGCAATTCTGTTGTATAATATAATTTGTGCAAGGGAATTAAAAGATTTTTCCTGATTGCTTGTTGCAGTGATGGTCATTGTAATACCTGCCCAAGGGAAAACTATTCTTTTAAATCTGGTAAGTTTACTGGGGTTGATATGTCCAGGCATTAAACACCCTAGAGAATGTATGTAACCAGCTGCATGTTTTGACCTATGAAATAAGTTTAGCTCTGGCGGGGTGGCTCAGTTGGTTGGAGTGTTGTCCTGTATACCGAAAGGTTGCATTCTTCTCCGATCTGGGAGCATATGGGAGACAACTGATCCATGTTTCTCTCTCAGATTGATATTTCTCCCTCTCCTCTCTCTCTTCCCTCCCTCCTCTCTATCTAAAATTAATAAACATAGCCTCTGGTGAGGATTAAAGAAATAAGTTTAATGATGTCTGATGTTGAGTTATCTTTCCAGTCAGAAATTAAGGGGGAGAAAAGTTAATAGTAACTATTATAGAGAGTGCCTGGCCTTTTGTATGATTTGTGAGGTGGGAAGAAACTGAAATTAGGCAAAAAGGAAAAATGAAGGTATGGATTATACAGGCCTGGTCCAGAGTCTTGGGTTAGTTGTCCATAACAGATATTGTCTGCTGTATTTCTTAGCAATTTTAAATTTTAAATTTTCTATTGGTCAAGCAGTTCAGTTAGGTGTAAGAGCTTTCTTTAAATTGGAAAACATGGCCCTAGCTGGTGTAGCTCAGTGGACTGAGCATGGGCTTGTGAACCAAAGGGTCAATGGTTTGATTCCCATTTGGGGCATATGCCTGGGTTGTGGATCAGGTCCCCAGCTGGGGGCACGTGAGGAGCAACCACACATTGATGTTTTTCTCCCTCTTTTTCTCTCTAAAAAAATAAATAAATTGGGAAACAAGAATTCAAGAGTCAACACCTATAAATTTAGCCATACATGGATTAGTTAAGAGTACCTGAAATTTTGGAGAGATGGGGTAGAGGAGAAAATATATGTTTTAATTTTGTTTATAAAGGTATAACTTACTGAATTGGTATAGGTCATAGGTAGCTTAGGAGAAAAATTGTTTTTAAAAGTTATATTTTATTGATTATACTATTACAGTTGTCCCAATTTTTCCCCCTTTGCCCCCCGGCTCCACTGAACACACCTCACTCCCTCAGGCAATCCCCACACCTTCATTGGTGTCCATGAGTCATGTGTAAATGTTTTTTGGCTATGCTGTTTCCTATGCTGTACTTTATATTCCCTTGGCTGTTCTGTAACTACCTATTTGTACTTGTTAATGCCCTCACCTCTTCTCCCATTCCCCCATACCCACTCCCATTTGGAAACCATCAAAACTCTCTCTGTATCCCTGATTCTGTCTGTGTCCTTCTTGTTTGCTTAGTTTGTTTTTTAGATTCAATTGTTGATAGATTTGTATTTTTTTTGCCATTTTGTTGTTCATAGTTTTGATCTTCTTTTTCTTAAATAAGTTCCTTTAACATTTCATATACTAATGGTTTGGTGATGAAGAACTCCTTTAGTTATTTTTGTCTGGGAAGCTCTTTATCTGCCAGTTCAATGTTATGTTTTTAAAATTATTAGAAACCTGTAGTTTAGAGTAGTTGTCAGGTATTTTTAAAGAACTTCTTAGAAGATAAAACATGTTTATAAAAACATTTTTTTCCTAAAGCATCAGAATAAAACAATAATTGTCTATAAATGATAACAGACTTAAAAATGGCCATGGTTAAAAATCTTGTGAGTTTACATATATACACATATAAATAATACAATTGACTTAGCTATCCATTCCAATCTAGTTAGCTTGATCATATTCAGGATGGGGAAAAATAGTTTCACAGTTGCTCCTATAAAAATAATACAATAATTAATAAATGATAACACAATAAATTGCATACTGACAACTGTAAACCTACTTTTACCCCACCCTATATGAAATTCTCAAGATCCCTTTACTTTGAATCTCCTATAATTTCTATAAACTATTTACAACATCCATAATTGTTTTGTAACACTTGTCCATTTTTCAGCTTTTTTCCTATCTTTTTCTTTCTAATTTTGAAACAATTTTTAGGACAAAAATTTTTTTTAACCAAAAAAAACCCTTCCAAAACCCCTAACCAAGCAAACAAATAAACTAATGTCTTTTATACTTTCCTTATCCAAAAAAATATATTTTGTTTTTCCTTAATAAAAGTGTATCTCTATGCTTTATATCTTTTTAAATTGAAAACATATCTTATTTTTCATATCTAGTCATTTTGTTTTATCCTTATTATTTTCTAGTAGATTTACAAAAAAACTCCCATAGTTCTGTGTTTTAAAAGGCCTCTTTTTGGGGACACTAGTGCACTGTTGGTGGGACTGCAGACTGGTACAACTACTGTGGAAAACAGTATGGAACTTCCTCAGAAAATTAAAAATGGATCTACCTTTTGACCAAGCAACTCCACTGCTCGGACTATATCCTAAGAATCCTAAAACACCAATCCAAAAGAACCTTTGCAACCCCATGTTCATAGCAGCACAATTTACAATAGCTAAGTGCTGGAAGCAACCTAGATGCCCATCAGTAAATGAATGGATCAAAAAACTATGGTACATTTACACAATGGAATTCTATGCAGCAGAAAGAAAGAAGGATCTCCTACCCTATGCAACATCATGGATACAACTGGAAAGCATTATGCTAAGCGAAATAAGCCAGGCAGTGAAGGATAAATACCATATGATTTCACCTTTAACAGGAACCTAAACAACAAAACAAAGAAAGAAGCAGGGTATAGTCAAAGACACTGCATTAGAGGACAGGTGGAGAGTGACCAGAGGAGAGAGAAGAGGGATTTCGGGGGAGAGGAGGAGGGGTTTAT
>PVIA01011375.1:0-44857 GCA_004024845.1 Tonatia bakeri
TCATCTAATTTATGTCCAAAGTCAACCAATTCTGTGAGCTTCCTGATCAACAGTGCTTTGAACTGTGCATCTGGTAATTCGGCAATTTCTTGGTCACTTAAAAAAATTGGTTCTGGGGCTTTCAAATATGTTTGAGCCATCTTTTTAATTTTCCTTTGGTTCGGATGCGGCTATTTCGTAAGGGCGGCGGAGCCTTAGGGGTTCACGGGGCGGGGCACCCCAGTGGCTGGGTTGTGACATTGTATGTGGGGGCGGGGTCTGAGAGGGAACAATGGCTCCTGCTCTGCTCTCTCCAGGACCTCCGTCCCCTCCACTGCCTCCCACAAGCAAACTGGGCCCCCGCTGCGCTGGCTCACGGGTGGTGGGCTGGTGCACTTTCTCGGACTCCGTGGGTCTCCCCGAGAAGCCTCCTGTGAGAGTCTCCCGGCCTCAGTTCCCAGACGGGGCCCTCAAGCTTTGAAACGCCGCGGCGCTGCCCGGTTTCACCCATTTGTCTGCAAACGTGTGGCTGCGGACAGCCAGCTGCCCTGCACCCCTCACTGGGGCGCCCAGCGTCCGCCACCGGTCCGTCCGCTGCCGTCCGCACCCTGCGCGCCCGCCAGCCAGCGCCTCTTCCCGCCGGGAACCCCACTTCGCAGGCCTCCCGACTCCGCCGCTCCCCACCGGTCTGGATGTACTGGAGCCCGACTTCTGCTCAATCAATCTCCCTCTGTTCTGGTTGTTAACCGTCTCTCAACCCTTGTTGTTTTCAGTCTTGGTTGAGCGAGGAAGCACAGTGCGACTGCCCACGCCTCCATCTTGGCCGAAAATGTGCCTAATTCTTATAATCCAAATATGTGACACTGCTTGGGTTTCCATGACTACTGCTCTGAAAACCATATTAATTATTCAAAAGGCCCATGCCATTCTCCCTGCATGCCCTAAGGAATCCTGGGAAACAAACATACCATTATAAAGAGAATAGCTGTTAAACAGACTGCATGACCAAATCTAAATAGGAGAGTTATTTTCTTGAAGTCCTGACATTGTCCAGATAACATTTAGCAGTATTATTTAAACTCCTTGGGACAAAATAAAATAAGTAAATGAAGCTTTGCTTCACTTTTAATACCTTAACAATCTTTGTAAGACCATATAATTGTAGCCTTTGCACATCCCTCTGCCAGAATTTTATTTTAAACCAACTCAGTTGCCTTGCATAGAACAGTGCTAATTTTATGAAACTTTTCCTCCAAAGGGTGCCATTTAGACATTACAAAACTTGTAGGAAATTAGATAATCAACTTAAGACAAATTGTGAATAAGCATTTGGGTGCCATATCTGCTGATGCCTCAATGCTAAAATAACCATAATTTGCACAGCCTGTGATCTTGCCTTCATCATAAGTAACATTATCAAAATGGAGGCAGGGAGGTCTGAATGTATTCAAGCAACAAAAACACAGCTACTGATTTCCTGTTATAGCAAAACTCACAGTGTCAATCTTGTAGCAGGGCAATGGGGGACATTATCAATCCAATTATTCAAAGCCAAGGGAGAGGAAAGCTAGCAACTATTACTACAAGTTATTGAGCTTCTTCAGGAGTTACAGATGCTTAGAAATAATATTTGCAGTTATTTTCATTTTAACTTATTAGACCATTTTATGTACACTATTATATCATAATATGTAAGTAATGCTTATATAATATTATGTCATTTTATACTATCTATTGTTGTTTGAATTTATATATTATTTTCATTTAATTAGCAAAAAAGACTGATTTTTCAAAGAGATGTCTATTGCAATAGGACACAAGTAGAAGTTTCCAATTTCAAGTTCCAAAGTCTCTGATTTGGAGTGTTTAGACAGATTTATACTATTACTGTACTTCATTAATATAGGATTCTTATTTATCATGCTCATATAGAGATAAAAAGTACAAATTTTCTAGAAGCAAAGAATATGAGAGGATTCAGGGTGATTTGAACACACTGAATTCTGTACTGCATAATATTGCAATCAAATTTTAAAATTATGTGATATAAATTATATCCTGTGGAAATGTAATCACTTTCCACAAATGATAAATAAAATCAAATGACATGTAATTATCTAAAGCATAATGAAGAGTCTGTTTGCTAATCAAAGGGGAAATATTATATATTGTAATTATTATTCAATATTTAGTAATGTAATTTCTATATAGTTAACTTATGAACCTTTTTGTGAATTAAATGCTGATGGTAAGGAGTGAAAACTGTGCTTGCCCCATTAATAAACAACCATTATCATTAATTATTATTTCCATTAGCCAATTACCATTCAAATTGTCAGAAAGCTAATTATAGAAGAAAATTCAACTTGCAAAATCTTTTGAGTGAGATTTTAATTCAATTCAACTACTATTTATTGAACCTATTAGGTATCGGCAAAATAGTGCTATGTGAGATAAAAGAGGTATGGCTCTCATTTATTGAGAGGTCTTCTTCTTCCCCACGACTGATGCTTAGGTACTAGCCACACACACACACGCGCGCATGCACACACCAGTCCACCAGTACAATACATATATACGTATTCATGAATTTGCACAATATCCCAACAAAAGTAGGCAATATTATTATCCACCTGGACTTTTCAGTGTCTCAGTCTCATCATTTCTAAAATGGAAGCAATAATGTGTACTTCTTAGCTTTGTTTACTGAGAATTAAGTGACAAGGTAAGTAAATGACTTGTCTAGTAGCAGTAAGTGGTAGTCATTTATATTAGGTATTAGCAGGTGGGTAAAGGCTAAAGCCAAAGCCACTTAGCATAAAATTTAGTTATCTTCACAAGGACAGGGAAAAGCAACACCATTTCAGCTCACCATGCCTTGCCCAAGATGGAACTTTTTCAGTCACATTCCTTTTCATGAACACTTTGACCCAAGCAAGAATAAACAAGTTACCTTGTTACAAAACTAATCTGTGTGCTCCTAACATTAGAAGAGATTTCCAGATCACTGACTAGGATCAAAGCAACCAGACCCAAGGCTGTGGTTATGGCTCAGCATGTTGTGCTACTGCCCACAAGAGGCCATGAATTATAAGGAAGAATCCCCTAACATTGGCTTTGTCAATACAAACATAAGGCTATTAAATCAGATCCATCAACAAAGCCCCTATGCCCCCTTTGTCACCCAGGAAGGAGGGCCAGAAGAAATATACATATCAGAAAATCAGCTTATATATTGGTGAAAACTGACTATATACTGTCAAGAAAGAAGAAGCTGTTGCAGATCACTGAATATTTTCCTGAACCATATCAGTACACTATAGATATGGGTTACCAATTTTCAGGACTCAGAGAATGATAAAATTCAATTGTTACTAAATCCTTACTGAACACAATTTATTCTTTCTTTGGATGATATAGGTCATCATAAACCCTGATGCTGTTGTGAGAAATATAGGTTGGGTTAAATCGCCATTATCCATCTGATGTAATCTCTATATTTAGTCTCTTAAAGGATTGTTTTCCTTTGTCTCCTCTTTATCAAGGCAGAGTACAGGATGTGAAGGGTGAAATACATCCAGCCCTCAGCTTTTCAGTTTGGAGTCTGAGAAACGAAAATTTGTCACACATTCTTAGTTTCAATCATCAGATCAGAACGGGACAGTTAATACTAATTTATTGTTGAATTATGAGTCTTTCTTTCTCTTCCAATATACAAAATGTTTCCTTTTTCTGTATTTTAACTTCCCTTTCAATAGGATAAAATTGCAAATACCTACACTATTTAACTCAAACTTGTTTCCAGGACTGAAAAAAAGACTAAAGATCCCCATATGTAGAAATGAGAGAGATGCTAGCATTAAATATGCTGTTGGTTTTTAATGATTGTTTACATCAAAGTTAACCTTCCTTCTCATTTGCTTTTTAAAAAATATAACTCAGAATAATTCTGATGTTCAGTTCAGGTTCTAATTTTAATGTCTTTTTCATGCTATTCTTGAAAATAAAAATGTTGTTTTTATCATTTTTAAGCAAAAAGGGCGTTTATATTGTTAGTAATAGTAACACTATCAAAGTTGTGTAGTAGCTTACTGTTTGAAAAGGCTTATAAAATATGTCATACCACTGAGTTATTTAAATAGATAATATACTTCTGAAATGGATAGAATAGATAACATCATCAATGATTTTTATGCCAGTGCACTCAGTCTGTGGCTAGTAAGCCTCAACTGAAGGCTTGTTAGAATTTTTTTTTCTTTTTATTGTTGTTCAAGTAGTTTCTCCATTTTCCTGCCACCACTTTATCACCATTTTAAAGGCACAAGGTTATTAACTACTTGCTTTTCACAGACACACATAAGAAACTATATGCCACCATAGAATTTCAACTTCTTATATGGTCCATATACTATTTCCTCATGCTGTTAACTCATCGGGCTCATTACAGCTCTTGTTTATCTCTCCTGATCCCCATCTAGTGGAGGTGCTGGGAATAAGGGTCAAAAGTTAACAAACCACTGAGTGTTGAATGCTCACTGGCCCAACACTGAGTCCTTTCTATGTATCTTTTTCTGGAAGTTTGGTGATTCTCACTCAATTAGAGTGATGAATGTGTTGCAATGTAATTTCCCTAACAATTATCCAGTCTCTCTGCTATTTCTGACCATGAAGCAGCAATTCCAAATGCCAGTAATAAAATATTCCTCCTGGAAAAAATTCTGTTGTGCTATGTTGTAAACAATGGATCTAATTGCTGTTTCAATGAAACATCAATGAATTTTAAAGCTAGTGAGTGAAACTTTTTTATAATAACTTTACTGAAGTACAATTCATATAAATACAATTCACCATTTTAAAGTATATAAATTAGTAGTTCTTATATTTCACAGCTTTGTGTAATCAACACATTATCTAAATCTAGAACATTTTCTTCAGCCCAAAAGGAACCTTGAATCTACTATCAGTCACTCTCTATTCTGTACTCCCATTACCTCCTGGCAAACACTCTGTGAATTTGACTATTCTGATTATTTTATATAAATGGAATGATATATGACATAATATACTCTTTGGGGTCTGCCTTCTTTCACTGAGCTCAATGTTTTAAAGGCTCATCTATGTTGTAGCATGTATCATTACTTCATTCCTTTTTGTGGCTAAATAATATCCCATTGTATGAATAAACCATATTTTGAAGTTATATCCATTCCTCAGTTGATGGACATTTGGGTTGTTTACACTTTTTGGCTATTATGAATAATAATGTGACATCCATTTGTGTAGAATTTTGTGTGCAGGTGTGTTTTCAATTCTTGTGGATATATAGCTAAGAGTTACATGATAACTCTCTTTTTAACTTTTTGAGGAACCACCAAAATGTTCCACAGTGGTTTCACCATTTAACATTCTGATAAGCTGAGTATAAGGATTCCAATTACTCTCCATTCTTAACAATACTTATTGTTGCCTATTTTTTTTTAGTATATCCATCCTAGAGTATGTGACATGGTATCTCAATGCAGTTTTGATTTGTATTTCCCTGATAGCTAAGAATGTTGAACATCATTTGTGTTTATTGGTCCTCTGTGTATCATATTTGGAAAAAAATGTCTATTTAGAATTTTACTCATTTCTGATTGGGTTATTTTTCTTCTAATTATTGAGTCACATCAGTTCTTTATATAATCTGGACAATAGTGTCTTGTCAGATACGTGACTTGCAAATAATTTCTCCCATTCTGTAGGATATCTTCACTGTCTTGATTTTATCCTTTAAAGCCCCATATCAATTTTTAATAAAAATAACTGCTAATTTCTCAGACTAACATTTCTTTCCCAATATCTAGGAAATGCTTCCTATATGTAAATAGACTTAGAGATATTACTCCAGCTAACCCTGGCCCTTTAACCCTATGCTGATCTAGACATTGGACCATAAATACTTTATTAGGTGTA
The DNA here is from genome assembly GCA_004024845.1 of Tonatia bakeri. Taxonomy (NCBI): domain Eukaryota; kingdom Metazoa; phylum Chordata; class Mammalia; order Chiroptera; family Phyllostomidae; genus Tonatia; species Tonatia bakeri. The sequence continues at coordinate 5,935 of PVIA01011375.1, forward strand.
CACTTGTCCTTAAGACAATGAACCTCCACAAACATCCCAAAAAGCTTTAGGAAGCTTTAATATAATGATGCTGAATTGTGAATGCATGGTTTGAGCCAGTGAACTCAGTACATTTTCTAAAAATTGGCATTATTTGGCTAGGAGGATTTGGGTTAGCAGCATTTTCAATAGAAATAATAGTGTGGCTGCAAGACTTCCATACTTGAATCAATACTACCTTTTACTTACCCTCCACGACAGCTTTGCTATCTGGTTTCCCATTTAGATTAAATATCCCTCCAAATTTTTAATGTTATTTGGTTCCAATTAAACTTACCAACCTAACTAACTGAATTGGGAAGCACAATAGAAAGCATTCAAGTGGAATTAATGACAAATCTGAGTTCCAGAATATTTAGAAAGCAGGACTACTATAGGTAATCTCAGGTATGGTAATCATACTTATCATTGAGGATCCACAGAAGCAAGGGCTCACTAACAATGGGGCCTGGGCAGTAATAAGTAGGCCACAGGCCTATGCAGCAAGCACCTCCAAAGATTGGAGTTTGCTTTTTTCAGATAAGGTTTCTTCTGGACCACAAGTGTCAGAGGCAAAAGTGCAAATAACAAACTTTTGTAATGACTGCTTATTATAGGTTTCATTGTGTCTTGCCTGACAAAAGGTATGTTGGAGTCCTAACCTCCAGTGCTTCATAATGTAATCTTGTTTGGAAGCAGGATCTTTACAGAGATAATCAAGTTAAGATGAGTTGTTGTTGTTGTTGTTGTTGTTGTTGTTTTTGAGGGGGTAGACCCTAATCTAATATGACTGGCATCCTTATGAAAGGGGGAAATCTGGACATAAAGACAGGCATGCACAAAGGGGAATTCATGTGAAGGGAGGGAGAAGATGGTAATGTGAAAGACAGAGGATTGAAGTGATGCATCTACAAGCTAAGAAACATATGGGACTTCCAGAAGGTCTCTCTTTAGTGCCTTCTGAAGAAGCATGACAATGGTAACCACATGATTTCAAACATCCAGCCTCTATAACTGGGAGACAATACATTTCTGTTGTTCTAAGCCACAGGTTGTGGTATTCTGTCAGGCAATCTTATGAAACTGATACACAGCTCCAGGCACTGGAGAACTTTTGGTGTCTCAAGTGGAAGAGTTATCATGACCTACATTTACCCTTCCAGTCACATAGGCACACCCAGACTATAAGCATGGTCAGTAATACCATCTTTGAAATGAAAAGGAAAAATACAAAATATACATTACAAATTTCCTCTGCAGATGCACATTTCTACTTTACTAAGTATTATGAGACTTCAAGTCTTGTTCTGATTGTGTGCACAGTATATGATAAAAATGGCTGAGTATGGTCACAAAATAGAGGAAAATTGAAGGCTATGAAAAGTGAAATAAAGGAAAATATACAGGAAACCAACAGTGAGAGGAAGGAAACTGGGACTTAAATGAATGGTTTGGACCAGAAGGAAAATATAAACATTCAACCAGAGCAGAATGAATAAATAAGAATTCAAAACAATGAGGAGAGGCTGAAGAGCCTCTGGGACTACTCTAAAGGTTCCAGTATCCGAATCATATGGGTGCCAGAAAGACAAGAGGAAGAGAAAGAAATGGAAAACTTACATGAAAAAAATAATGAAGGAGAACTTTCCCAGTCTGGCAAAGGAAATAGACTTCCAGGAAGCTCAGAGAGTCCCAAAGAAGTTGGACCCAAGGAAGCACACACCAAAGTACATTATAGTTACATTACCTAAGATTAAAGATTAGGACAGAATCTTAAAAGCAGCAAAAGAAAAGGAGATAGTTAGCCACAAAGAAGTTCCCATAAGACTGTCAGCAGATTTCTCAAAAGAAACTTTCCAGGCAAGAAGGGGCTAGGAAGTAGTATTCACAGTCATGAAAAATGAGGACCTACATCCAAGATTACACTATCCAGCAAAGCTATCATTTTGAATGGAAAAGCACATAAAGTGCTTCCCAGATAAGGTCAAGCTAAAAGAGTTCATTATCACCAAGCCATTATTATATGAAATGTTAAAGAGACCTACCTAAAAAGAAAAGAAGATGATCAAAAATATGAACAATAAAATGACAACAGACTCACAACTATCAACAACCAAACTTAAAAAGCAAAAACAAAAACTAAGCAAACAACTACAACAGGAACAAAACCAGAGAAATGGTGATCATATGGAGGGTTAGCAGTGGGTAGGGGGAAGGAGAGGGGGGGATGAAGTACAGGGAATAAGAAGCATAAATGGTAGGTACAAAATGGGCAGGGGGAGTAAGAATAGTATGGGAAAAGGAGAAGCCAAGGAACTTATACGTAGCATCCATGGGCATGAATTAAGGTGGGGGAATGATGGTGGGAAGGGGAGTACAGAGTGGAGGGGAATAAAAGGGAGAAAAAATAGGACAACTACAACAGTAAACTAAAAAAGAGTAAACTTGAGTAAACTAAAGTTTAGGGAGGGGCATTGACTTATGTGTGGTCACAAAGCCAGTAAGAGACAACTCTATAGACTTTCACATTGCAAAACACTGCCTGCAAGGAACTTACTCAGCTTTTAAACCCTGATCATTAAATGGAAACTTATGCTATTGTCCAAGTATTTTATCAATGACAATCTATAATGTTTGTAACCTATAGACTGTTAAATATGTTTCTTCTATTTTATAATCCACTTCCCCTTTATTTTGTGTGTTCCTCGTGACATAGTTTAGTTCTGAGGAAGTTTGTATTTCAAAATGATTCATTCTTTTCTGCCAACTATCAGGCAAAGCTACAATAAATGTTCTCTTGCTCATCAAGATTGTGTATCTGTGAGAAGAAAGACTGTCTAAATTCACATTATGTTTTGAACTACCCCAACTAATACATTGATGTGACAATATACTGGATTGTTTATATACAAAGTAAATGTCAAACAAAGAGAAAATCCTTATTGCCAGTTACTAGATATTCCTCTTATCTTCTGGGATATGTCAGATTGAATCCTGCTTCATCCAGTCATTACATTTGATGTAAATTTCAATTAAAAGACTGGATAAATCGCCCTGGCTGGCGTAGCTCAGTGGATTGAGCGCGGGCTGCGAGCCAGGCATCGCAGGTTCGATTCCCAGTCAGGGCACATGCCTAGGTTGCAGGCCATGTCCCCCAGCAACCGCACATTCATGTTTCTCTCTCTCTCTCCCTCTCCCTTCCCTCTCTAAAAATAAATAAATAAAATCTTAAAAAAAAAGACTGGATAAATCATGTTAAAGCTGTACTATTGATTAAACTTTAGAAAAATATTTGTCCTGAAATTTGAATTGTCTTACCCAACATTTACTTGTCAAGAATGTAACAGCCTTACATATTAAACTAAAAGGGAGACATTGAATTCTAATTTCATTTTTAAAGGATTTTATGGAAGCAGACAAATTGGAAGGACAACATACTATCCTATCATCCAGTAGCTTAAATGCTTACTCTGGCCAGTTCATCAGTGATATACTCAGGACATGAACAGGGTGTTTACTGTTCAATTACAAGGAGAATGTTTACAGGTCTGTTGACAGTTGATATTAGAGTTTTCCTTGTGTTTATCTTTTTCATCCTTGTTTGAAAAGAGATTCCTGTTAAGGACCTTTCTGGCCCTATTGAGTGACTATACACTGCAGCCCCACTTAGCTCATGAGGAAACGGCTATTTCAAAAAAGATGTCTTCCATGCTCAATGGAATCAAAGGGACACAGTGGGTCTTTACGACATCCCTCCAGTGGCCTTAAAACCATGCAAACTTCAAAGAACACCTTGCTGATTCTGATCATTGTTGGTTTCTATAGAAACAATAAAGAATCTGTTCTTTTACTAATTTTCCCCTAAAGGATTTTCTAGTACTATATAAAACATTTATTTTTTGCTATCACAGTCCTCCATTTATACCCACATTTAACTGATCAAAGAATGAGATTAGTAAAGATTGCATTTGCTTCATTTTCAGAAATCAAGTCCTGTGTGCATTAAGCAACTCCAGTCAGTTCATCTCTCCTGAGTCACTTTAGGACCCAAGCATTTGAGAATAAATCCTTGAAACAATGGTGTATCAGAAAGTGAAAGGGGGATAAAACCTGGAGCTGTGAAAGGGCCAGAGCCAGACCCAATGAGGGGTCATCCAACAACTGAGACAGTGAAACAAATTACATTCTGCTCTTCCAAAGAACTTTCAAGTTATTATTTATTTGTATTATTATATTTTTTCATTATTTTTACTCCTTTTATTTTATTAGTAGTTTTTACTTCTTTCTGCTTAGTTTTCCTAGTTTTGTTTGCTTAATTGCATTGTTTGTTTGTTTTGTTCTCTCTTTCACAGTGTGTTTTTAATTTTCTTTCTTTCACTTCACTCATGTTCTAGTAGCACACTCCTCTAGGTTGTGTGCTTCCTATTCTTTTATTCAGATCATATGGATTCTGTCATATGATTCTTGCTCCATTACTATTGTAAAAAATTGTTGTTCCATACAATTGTAAATACTGTACAGAACCCCTTACCTCACTTCACTGTTTCCAGAACATTACTAGTGTTGTGGTTAACTCTATTCTCTCACACACTACATATATTTTCTATCCTTTACTCTCACTATATCTCATAATCTGACCTCCCACAAGCTCATTGTTTTCTAGATCCAACTCACAATACTTCTCCCGCAAACAGGAGTCTTATTTTTATTCCACCCTGTATTAAAAGTGATTAATTTTATGAAATATCACAGTTAACACTATACTTATCCCAAGGATCACCTAACTCTTCTCTATGGATTGATAATTTAAGTCCCATAGAATATACTCCCTCTGTCTTAATCCATTTTGCCTTTCCCCTCCAGCTAATCACATAAAGAGTAGGTGGGAGGTGGGAACACCAATATACCTACTGGAAGAGAGAACCCACTAACAAAGAAACTTCCAACAGAGAATAACAGAAGAAGGTGAAGGAGTGAGTAGAAGCCACACTAACCTCCACCCAGGACCAATCTGGAATCACAAGTAAATGGTGGAAAAATTACCCAGAAATAACAACAGAACAATAGTGAGAGAGAAACCTCAAAACCTAGGACAGACAGAAGCACCAGCTTTGACACAACTTGCCTGCACCTGCACAAGAGAATATAAGACATGGTGGGTGGAATGACCCTCGGTTAACCAGCTGGAGGGAAGGACCAAGAAAAGAACCAACAACAATCAAAACACAAAGACATACAGAGAGCCAACATAAACAACAGCCCAAGAGCAGTAACTTCAGAAGATCAAGGAGACTGTGCCATTAAATCTCTCAGGTTTCCTACCATAGAAGATCACACCACAAACCTAGGGAGTCAGAACAGATCAATTTAAGAAACAGTCTAACAAGAAGAGTCTCAAAAGCAATGGGAATGCAAAGAAACAATCCCCAAATGAAAGTAAAGAAGGAAGCATCAGAAAGAATGCTGAATGAAATAGAGGAAAGTCTACTATCAGATATTGAGTTCAAACCAATGGTTATCAGGAAGATCAATGAGGTCACAGAGAATTACTAAAAACTGCATGGAAACTACAACAAACTCGCTGCAAACCACATCAACATGAAAAAGGAAATAGAAACTATCAACAAAGGCCAAGAGGAAATGAAGAATACAAAATGTGAACTGAAGAACACAATATAAGGAATCAAAAGAAAACTACATGAAGCAGAAGACTGGATCAATGAGATACAGGACAAGGTAGAGAAAACACCCAGAAAGAGCAAGAAAAGGAAAAGAGACTCAGAAAAAATGAACAGGGGTTAAGGGAAATGCAGGACAGCATGAAATATAATAATATCTCTATAATAGGGATACCAGAAGAAGAACAAGATCAATGGATAGAAAAACTGCATGAAAAAGTAATGATGGAAAACTTCCCTAATTTGATTAGAGAAAAAGTCACACAAATCCAGGAAACACAGATAGTCCCAATCAAAAGGAACCCACACAGGCCCCCTCCAAGACATGTCATAATTAAAATGGCAAATTCAAAGACAAAGAGAGTATATCAAAGGCAGCAAGAAAGAAAGAGGAAGTGACATACAAGGGAGCCCCAATAAGACTATCAACTGACCTCTCCATGGAAATGCTCCAAGCCAGAAGAGATTGGAATGGGATATTCTAAGTAATAAAAAACAAAGGCCTGCAATAGAGGCTACTCTATCCAGCAAGACTCTCAATTAAATGGAAGGCCAAATAAGGAGTTTCCCAGATAGAATGCACTTCCTTCAAACCAGTTCTGCAAGAGATGTTAAAAGGTCAGCTTTAAAAAAAGGGAAAATGAAAGAGTGTGAGAGAGACAGGAACCCTGGTATAAATAATGGCAATGAATGAGTACCTATCAATAATAACCTTAAATGAAAATGAATTAAATGGCCCAATCAAAAGACATGGAATAGCTGAATGGATAAGAAATCATGACCCACATATATGCTGCCTAAAAGACACCCACATCACAACAAAAGACCTACACAGACTGAAAGTAAAGAGCAAGACAAAAGTATTTCAAAGAAATGTACAGGAAAAAAAAAAAGAAGCCAGAGGAACAATGCTCATATCAGGAAAAAAAAAAATGGACTTCAAAAAAGGGGCCATAAAAAGAGACTCAGAAGGTCATTTCATAATACTCAAGGGAAGAATCCATCAAGAAGACATAAACATTGTAAATCTATACACATCCAACATAGGAACACCCAAATACATAAAGAAAATCTTGGAGGACTTCAAGAAAGATGCTTACAGCAACATTATTATAGGAAAAGATTTCAACACCCCACTGTGAAAAATGTATAGATCTTCCAAACAAAATATCAACAAAGATATTGCTGCACTAAACAAGTCCTGGATAAAATGGACTTCTCTAAAATGGATATATATATATATCCTTCCTTATCCTCCTTCTCTATCCATATATATATATATATATATATATATATATATATATATATATATATATATATATATATATATATATATATATATAGAGAGAGAGAGAGAGAGAGAGAGAGAGAAGGAGAGAGAGAGAGAGAGAGAGAGAGAGAGAGAGACCTTCTTCCAAAAGAAGCAAAATACACATTCTTTTAAAATGTATCTGGAACATTTTCAAAGATAAACCATGTGATAGGACACAAAACAAACCTTAACAAATTAAAAAAAATGAAATTATATCAAGCATTTCCTCTGACCACAAAGAACTGAAACTAGAAACCAACCCTAAGGATAAAAAACCAAAACACTCAAAATATGGAGATTGAATAACATACTATTAAACAATGAATGGGTCAAGAATGAGATCAAGGAAGAAATAAAAATGTTTCAAGAAAAAGATGAAAATGAACTCACAATAATCCAAAACTTATGGGACACAGCCAAGGCAGTCGTGAGAGGGAAGTCCATAGTGATACAGGCCTACCTAAAACAAACAAACAAACAAAAAAAAACAAAGAAAGAAACATTTCAAATTAACAACCTAACTCTGCACCTACAAGAACTGGAGGAACAAAAACAAAGTCAGCCCAGAGCAAGTAGAAGGAAGGAAATAACCAAGATCAGAGCAGAATTAAATGACATAGAGACAAAAAGCACAATTCTAAGGATCAATGAATCCAGGAGCTGGTTCTTTGAAAAGATAAACAAAATCGACAAGCCTTTAAGCAGGCTCATCAAGAAAAAAGAGAGGACCAAAATAAACACAATCAGAAATGAAAGAGGAGAGATTACAACTGATAGCAGAGAAATACAAAGGATTGTAAGAAATTACTATGAACAATTCTATGAAAAGAAATTTGAACACCTAGGTGAAATGGACAAATTTCTAGAAAAATATAATCTCCCAAAATTGAATGAAAGAGAAGCAGAAAGCCTAAACAGACTAAACAGATGATGAAATTGAAGCAGTCATCAAAAAACTCCTGATGCACAAATGCCCTGGGCCAGACAGTTTCAGAGGAGATTTTTACAAAGCATTAAAGGAAGAACTAACCACTATTCTTCACAGACAATTCAAAAAAATCCAAGATGGAAGACTCCCAAACTCTTCTTATGAAGCCAGAATCATTCTAATCCCAAAACCAGATGAAGACAAAAAAAAGAAAAAAAAGAAAACTTCAGGCCAATATTTCTAATGAATAAACACAATACAATCCTCAACAAAATATCGGGCAACCGCATCCAGCCATATCCAACCACACCCAACAGCATCCACTTAAAAAGAACATCTACCATGATCAAGTGGGACTTATCCCAGGAATGCAAGGATGGTACAAATATGCAAATCAATAAAATTCACAGAAACAAAATGAAAGGAAAAAATCACATGATCATATCAATAGATGTGGAAAAAGCATTTGATAAGGGACAACACCCATTTATGATAAAAACACTCAGCAAAGTGGGAATAGAGGGAGCTCTCCTGAACATATTAAAGGCTATATATGAGAGACCTACAACTAACTTCATACTCAGTGGGAAAAAAATTTAGATCTTTTTCACTAAGATCAGGAAGAAGACAAGGATGTCTGCTTTTACTACTCCTATTCAACATAGCATTGGAAGTCCTAGTCACAGCAATTAGACAAGAGAAATAAAAGACATTGAAATTGAAAGAAAGAAAGAAAGAAAGAAAGAAAGAAAGAAAGAAAGAAAGAAAAACTTTCAATTTGCTGATGACATGATATTGTACATAGAAAATCCTACAGACTCCACCAAAAATCTACTCAACCTAATAAATGAATTTGGCAAAACAGCAAGATACAAAGTCAGTCTTCAGAAATCAAAGGCATTTTTGTGCACCACCAATGAAAATTCAGAAACATAGATCAGGAAAATTCCCATTTGTGGGACTTCCAGCCAAGATGGAGGCATAGGTGGATGCACTGTACCTCCACGCACAACCAAGATAGAAACAACAACAATTTAAAAACAGAATAACATCCAGAACTGACAGAAAAATTAATTTAAATGGAGGTCAGACAACCAAGAAGTTGAAATAGACCTGTTCATCCAGACAGACAGGTAGGAGGGGCGGAATCGGGCAGCTGCGTGCTGGTCGCAGTGCGGAGAGCAGAGTTGGGACCGAGCGCATACATAAGGCATCCAAGGGTGCTTAGGGCATCTGGGGAGTGCAAGACCACAGCGGGTGGAACCTGAGTGCGCTTTCAGCAGCTGGCAGGCCCCGGCAGAAGGGTGGCACCCGGCAGACCCAGTGAGGCAGCGATTGTAAAGCAAGGCAGTGAGTGCAACTCAGGATCCTCGGGACACTGATCGCAGACGCCTGTGGAAGTTGAGGCGCAGGGAGAGACACCCAGCCTCACAGGAGAGGTCCTTGGAGGGTCCCACAGTGTGCACAAGCCCACCCACATGGGAATTGGCACCAGAGGGGCCCAGTTTGCTTGGGAGAAGCAACAGAAGGGACTGAGGTCCCACAGAGAAGAGAGCAACTGCCATTGTTCTCTCTCAACCCTGCCCCCGCATACAATGTCACGACCCAGCGACTGGGGTGCCCCACCCTGGTGAACACCTAAGGCTCCACCCCCTACTGTAACAGGCGCGACCAGACCAGAGACAGAGAGAGAGAGAGAGAGAGAGAGAGAGAGAGAGAGAGAGAGAGAGATGGCTCAAACACAAGAACAAATCAAAGCCACAGAACTCATCCTTTTAAGCGACTGAGAAATAGCCAACCTATCAGATGCACAGTTCAAAACACTGGTGATCAGGAAGCTCACAGAATTGGTTGATTTTAGTCACAAATTAGATGAACAAATGCAGGCTATGATAAGAGAAATGAAGGGAAATGCACAGGGAATCAATAATGATGGGAAGGAAACTGGGACTCAAAACAATAGAGAGGACCAGAAGGAAGAAAGAAACAACCAAACAGGAAAGAATGGAGAAATAAGAATTCAAAAAAATGAGGAGAAGCTTAGGAACCTCCAGGACATCTTTAAACGTTCCAACATCCGAATTATAGGTTTACCAGAAGGGAAAGAGGAAGAGCAAGATATTGAAAACTTATTTAAAAACATAATGAAGGAGAACTTCCCCATTCTGGCAAAGGAAATAGACTTCCAGGAAGTCCAGGAAGCTCAGAGAGTCCCAAAGAAATTGGACCCAGGAAGGAACACACCAAGGCACATCTTAATTACATTAGTCAAGGTAAAAATGAAGGAGAGAATCCTAGAAGCAGCAAGAGATAAGGGTACAGTAACCTACAAAGGAGTTTCCATCAGACTGTCAGCTGATTTCTCAAAAGAGACTTTACAGGCAAGAAGGGGCTGGAAAGAAGTATTCCAAGTCATGAAAGACAAGGACCTACATCCCAGATTGCTCTACCCAGCAAAGCTTTCATTTAGAACAGAAGGGCAGATAAAGTGCTTCTCAGATAAGGTCAAGTTAAAGGAGTTCAACATCACCAAGCCCTTATTTTATGAAATGTTAAAGGGACTTATCTAAGAAGATAAAAAAGAAAAATCATGTATAGTAAAATGACAGCAAACACAATGATTAACAACCACACCTAAAACAAAACCAAAAGAAACTAAGCAAACAACTAGAACAGGAACAGAACCACAGAAATGGAGATCATGTGGAAGGTTATCAACAGGGAAGTGGGGTGGGGAGAGACAGGGAAAAGGCACAGAGAATAAGTAGCATAGATAGTAGGTAGAAAATGACAGGGGGAGGGCAAGAATAGTATGGGAAATGTTGAAGCTAAAGAACTTATGACACATGAACTAAAGGGGGGAATGTGGGTGGCAGAGGGTGTACAGGGTGGAGGGGAGTCAAGGGGGGAAATGGAACAACTGTAATAGCATAATCAATAAAATATATTTTAAAAATTCCCATTTGTTATAACAACAGGAAAAATAAAGAGCCTAGGAATAAACCTAACCAAGGAAGTAAAAGACCTGTACTCAAAACTAATCAACACTGAAAAAAGAAATTAAATAAGACACAAACAAATGGAAGTATGTACCATGCTCATGAATTGGAAGAATTAACATCATCAAAATGTCCATACTACCCAAAGCAATTTACAGATTCAATGCAATCCCTATTAAAGTACCAATGACATATTTCACAGATATAGAACAAACATTTCAAAAATTTATATGGAACCAAAAATGACTCTGACTAGCTGTAACAATTTGGAGAAAAAAAGATCAAAGTAGGAGGGATCATAATGCCTGATATCCAACTGTATTAGATTAGAGTACTGGTACTGGCATAAGAACAGATACATTGACCAATGGAACAGAATAGAGAGCCCAGAAGTAAACCCAAGGGTCTATGGTCAATTAATATTTCACAAAGAGGGCAAAAGCACAAAATATAGTAAAAATGTCCTCTTCAACAAATGGTGTTGGGAGATCTGGACAGCTACATGAAAAAAGCAAAAAGACAAACAAACCAAAAAAAAACCCCAAAAAACAAAAAACAAAACACCCTGAAACTCCATCACCAACTTAAAACATACACAAAAATAAATTCAAGGTGAATAAAAGACTTAAATATAAGCTGTTGACACCATGAAAGTCCTAGACTAAAATCATTGGCAGGAAAATCTCAGACATTCCACACAGCAATATATTCACTGATGTGTCCCATAAAGCAAGGGACATAAAGGAAAGAATAGACAAATGGGACCTCATCACATTAGAAGCTTCTACATGGCTAAAGAAAATGCCATTAAAATGAAAAGAGAACCAACTCTATGGAAAAACATATTTGACAATGATACCTCAGATGAGGTTTTGATTTCCAAAATATACAAAGAACTCAAATGACTATACTCCAGGAAGACAAACAACACAATTAAAAAATGGGCAAAAGACTTTAACAGACACTTCTCCAAGGAGGACATACAGAGGGCCCAGAGACATATGAATAAATGTTCAGCATCACTAGCCATCAGAGAGATGCAAATAAAAACCACAGTGAGATACCACTTTGTATCAGCGAGAATGGTCATCATAAACAAATCAAAAAACAAATGTTGGAGAGGATGTGGAGAAAGAAACCCTGGTGCACTGTTCATGGGAATGCAGACTGGTGCAGCCACTGTGGAAAATAGTATGGAATTTCCTCAGAAAACTAAAAACAGAACTGCCCTTTGACCCGGCAACTCCACTGCTGGGATTATATCCTAAGAACCCTGAAACACCAATCCAAAAGAACATATGCACCCCAGGGTATGCAGTAGCACAATTTCCAATACACAAGTGCTGGAAACAGCCTAAGTGCTCATCATCGCATGAATTAATAAAAAATAATGGTACATTTACACACTGGAATATTACACAGCAGAGAGGAAGAAAAAGTTCCTACCTTTTGAGAGAGCATGGATGGAACTGGAGAACATTATGTTAAGTGAAATAAGCCAAGCAGTGAGGAACATATATCATATGATCTCACCTTTAACTGGAACCCAATCAACAAAAGAAAGAAGCAAGCAAAATACAACCAGAGACATTGATATTAAGAACAAACTGATTAACCAGAGGGGAGTTGGGAGGTGATTATGGAGGGGAGGGAAGAAGGATTTTCAGGAACTATAAAGGACACATGGACAAATCCAAGAGGGGGTGGTAGCAAGGTGGTGGGGAAGTTTTGGCTGGGGTTGTGGGGAGTGGTGGGGAATAAATACAGACAACTCTAACTGAACAACAATAAAATAATTTAAAAAAAGAACAACAGTAAAAAATTAAGAAAATGAAAGACAATCACCTGGGTTAACAAGGTACTTGCTCAGCTAGGAGCCGCATCTTTCACTTCTAAGTATTCTACCAGTTACAGTATTTAAATGAACTCATTTCATTGCCATCACCATAAATCATCCTTGAAAACCCAGAGTTCCTAACCACAGTAACATGAGTCACAGCCTTAACAACTGTGTTGCTTTGTTTTGAGATAATTGCTGGGTTTCCCTGCTTTATTATAGTTTTCTCTTCTCCAAGACCACATTTGCTCAGGAGTTGCTAAGGCTAGTAAATATTGTATCCATTTTCTTATAATCACCAATAAAATAAACTTTTCCTCTGTCACATAAAACTCCCAGAGATGTTAGGTCATGGAAGAGGTATTAAACTAGTGCTGTGCTTAAAAACTAAGGATGGGAATCTCTGTGGCACAAATCAGGACTCAATCTGCTACTTGGTTGTATGTGTCTATCCTTCTGTCAGATTCCATTCATTTATTCCTGCCTCAATAAATATTACTTGAGTGCCAACTATTTGCCAGTCACAAGGTTTTAAGCATTGCAGGTAAGCTGTATTACAGAGCAACAGACACAGTCCCTGTTCACCACAAGTCCACCCCATAGACTAGCATGGAAAATGGATGTTAAGCAAATACACAGACAATTAACTGCAATAGTATGAAATGCTTCGAAGCAAAAGTGCCAGCAAAAGAGCTGAGTGCTTCATAGGGAGTCTAAAGGGCTGCAGAGACACCTTGGTGTTTCGCTAGTATATATCTTGTTTACAAAGAATTCCAAGTAGTGCTCTGCTTCAAGAGAAATTAACTTTAAACTTATTCATGGTTTGTAAAATCACAGACTGCCAGAGATTTTGAAAGGTAGATGACAGCCTTTCAAGACAAATGGTTTTCTCTCTGAAGATTCTTAAGAATGGGGTAAGTGAAGCTCATAGATTTCCTTAGTGGCTCATCTGGTACTTACACATATCATAAGTCTGAAAATTCTTCCTTAGTTATCAAGATGTCTAAAAGACCACACTGTGAAGTAATTTACCCATAAGGTGACCTTCAGTTGGGGAGAAAAGAGAAATCCTACTGTCACTGAAATGCTCTTCTTTCATGCTCTGAATCAAACACAAACCAAGCACTAGAATCTGAGGACTGACTCTACTCCAATGCATATTTTCGATAAAATAAATAGATCCTTTATACACAGGGGAAAATAGAGACAATTGTACTTGAACAACAGTAAAAAAAAAAAAAGTAAAAAATTATCATCCAGTATGTAGATATACCAAACATGATGTAATTTTTTTCTTACTGTTGAAAATCAGGACTAGTTCATATTTTTGGCTTGCTTTATGACTAAACATTTATGAACAAATCCAGGGAAATCAATTCTCTCCCCCTACATGGAAACTAGGGCATTTACATAATTATCTTCTATAAATGTACACCACAAAGGTCCTGATTTCTGATATAACTTCATTTCACAAAATTCACACAAAATTTCCTGGGTTAATATCACTGGGTAAAGTGATATTAATCCTGGGGAGAAAATCCTGGGCAAAGATTTTCTCAATGTTTAACATTTTACCAACACTGACATAATTAATTTGGCTAAATCTGAATTCTTTCAACTTTCATTCCAGCAAAATTCCAGTCTTGGGGGTAAGAAGCAATCATTGGGGGCTAAACAATAGCAAATCAATATTTTGTAGCTAAAGGACAATTTTGTAGCCACAGAAATATATGGAAGAGGGGAAATCTTTCTCCAGTCCTTAGAGAAAATTATTTGGAAATACTGAGTAAACTATTTAAGCATATCTTTTTCAATAGTCAAAAGGGAAACTCAGTAAACTCCTCTTATGCTGCTGCCCAATAACAATAGTGAGTTTTAGCAATAGCAACTGGGGGAAGTAAGAGCAAGAGTGGTCAAACCAGATTTTTTTAAAAATCATCACAAATCCAAAAAATTTCCATTGTCTTACAGTTTTCTTTATCCACTAATGAAGTCTGTGACTGTCATCATCCAGATTTGGATAAAAATGCTCACCTATCCTTTATAAATCTCACTTTGCCATATCTAGGTCTGGTATCCACAACAGAGAGATGATTATGATTCACTCGAGCATTAGAGAGCTACAAAAACTCTTACAGGCCTAGAAAGATGAATCTATGAGGAAAGGTCAATGAGGCTGTAGTTATTCAACCAGAAGAAAAGTGGACTGAGGGAAGAATTCATTACTTCTTTTAAATATAAAGGAGATGGTGAATAATTGAGAGAACTTACTTATATTCTATAAACTAAAGGAAACTGATTTTATCTGCAACATAAAAATCACCTTAGCTATATTAGAAAAATATTTAGTGCTTGTCTTTCCATTTTTTTATCTACAATTCACTCCATACATATGTGTTCCAAAATTACTTGCAAGCCAATTAAACATATTTCCAATACAAGCTCATTCATGTATTTGACGAGTATTCATTGAGCATCTGCTATTTCATGGTAAGGAAAGAAATTCAGAAGTAATTAACATAGCCCCACCCTCAAGGCTGTGTAAACTATGAGAAGGACAGTTTTGGAAGCAAACTACACTTTCATTTGCCTAGAATGGTTAATCTCTATGTTGCAAGGACAAATCAGACAACTTCTAAAAGATCTTTTTAGATGAATAACACTTTATAAATTAAGTAAAACAAAATCTAAAAAACAAATATTTTATACAGGAGTTATTTTCATAATAGATAATATGTGACATTTAAAAAAATAATGAAAACTCTAGCCAGTGTATATTAAGTAATGCACATGTAAAAAGATTAAAATTTCACCCTTCATTTGATTCCATGAACTAATTGGCCAGAATGCATTCTATTAAAGGTAGTCCCACTTTATGACAATGTTTACACTGGATGACTAGAACAGATGTTTTAAAGTAAATGGGAAAGGGCTGCTTTATTTGGTTGCATCCTTAATAATGGATGGACGCTGTAGTTGCAGACAGCCCCAAAATGCAAATAGAAAATAGTTAGAACTCTGTGTGTGGCAAAATATTGTCAAATAGTGGCTGGAAATCACATATTTTCACCTATATCCGCACCACAGAATGTTTATTGATGAAATGTACTGGGTGAAGGGCACTATTCCATAGTCATGGGTGGTGAGAGCAAAAGGGGTTGATCTTGGTTCTACCATTTAGCATAGCCAAAGGTGTGATATAGGTACAGTAAAAAAATTGCTGGAATTATTTCAGACAACTACCATCAACTTTCCGTGGGGGAATAGTTGAGTTAAATTGGCCACACAACACTACCATGTCCTGTTTATTTAGTACACAGCTTCTTTCAAGCCATAAGTAAATGGCCAGTGATAAGAGCTTTGCAGCATGAGCAATGGAGAATAATACTATAGGATGAAGAGGAGATGTGACTCTTCTCCATACACATCTAGGCAGAGAGATAGGACAAAAGAAAAAAAAAGGATACCACCTTTTTTGGGCCTTGGGCCCAAACCAGACAAAAATCATGAAAGCTCAATTTCTTGTGCCATTGCTTAATTCCCCCACATCCTTACAGAACCATGTTGTAATCTTTCCTCTTGAAAAACATGTATAGGCCTTACTGAAAGTTGAGACTAAAAGAGTTCCTTTCCTCAGAGCAATTCTGAGGATGAAATGAAAAAGGATATAGAATGTATATATTGTAATAATCAGCCCACAGTAGGAGCTCTGGTCCTTTCACACATTTTCAAATTTATCCTGCCTACCTAATAGACAGGTCAATTATGTGAAAAGATACATGCCTTTTATCCTCACAGAGTCCAGTGACGGCATTTCTCAAAGTGCCAGCACCAGACCACCTGCATCAGACTAACCCTGGACATTTAACATATATGCTAACATTTGGTCCACAGTCAGGACCTATAGAATCCAAACTTGTAACATGGGTTCTGGGGCAATCCTTAGGTACATTAGAGTTTGAGTCCCACTCAATTAGGATGGGTCTCAAACTCATACGCAGATCTCTATTTCAGATCATTTATCTTAATTGATCTATCTGGAATATAAGAACATTTTCAAACTACTGTATCCACATAAAATTTCTACTGAGGATTAATTTATTCCAAAACCACAAGGAAATTCCAAATGTCTGTGCTTATAAGTACACTGGTTGTTAAAACCATTGCCCACTTTTTTTTCTCACTGGGCTACTAACTGAACTCCTTAGCCCTAACCCTTCCAACTCAGGACACCAACTAAACTATCTTATTCCCTGCTTACTTGCAGTAGATCCCCAGTGTATGCAAAACAGATTTCCCACTCCCTGCCCAAATAGCCAAAGTTGCCTGTTGCCAGCAGTGTGGTCACAATGTATTGTCACATCTTTACTTTCTACAATTGCTTATCTTGCAGCAGCAAAATCCCTATTACCCTCATTTAGTCTATGACTTCCTGCTATATTCCCTGTCATGCAATCAGCCAAACAAATCTGCATACAGTTCTATGGACTTTTTTTTTTTTTTGCCTTTTCCTGTGTCCTCATTTCTCATCTCTCTAGGTACAACAAACTTAAGGTCACCATAGGAAGGGAGCAGTCTTTCCTTTGAATTCCCATCAGACTATCTATATTTCTCCTTCATTGCTCCTAACTCTGTTTGATGTTTGTGGACACATTTTATGTCCCTGACAAAACTGTAAATTTTTTGAAGATAATATCAGTGACTTGGTCACATGTTCATTTTTCACAGCCCTTTGCACTTACTAGCTGCTCAATTAATACATGTTTGGTAGCACACAGATAACTACCAAGACCCAATCAATGCTAAAATGGTTGCTAAAGTGTTAATATCTTTTTCCACATGACCACAGAAAACATAAAGGTGTGTCATGCCAGAACTCTAAATATACCTAGCTAACAGAGTAGGAAACTTAAGCATCAAGTTCTTAGGTTTTGTTGTATTATTGATGATATGATTATAACAATGGTGATGTACCCATTCAAGGGATTCTCTCCTTCAGAGACAAAGAAAAAAATAATTTATGTTTACAATACTATTGATGCGGTCGAAATTAATTAAATGATTGGGAAACAACAATGTAGAAACACAGCATGATAAAAGGGTGCACATTGGGTCTCAAAATTAGTTCTTGCATTGTTTTATTCATGTACATTCTTCTGCTACATAGGGAACAGTGCAGAAGATACATGGCAGCCACCTAAAAGCCAGAGATACCATTGCAAACATTTGTTTCTATCAAGAAAATTGCAAAAAGAAAGATTTCTACTAATTTTATTGTCATCATTGTAGCTGGTAAGGTGTGTTCATGCACACACTAAATTTTTGTGTGTCTTCTATATGAAGGAACAGGGCAATTGAACTGTTTATATCCTTAGCATTCCAGTGGAAAAGATTATTTAATCTGGCTATGAAAAACTGTAGGTGTCAATTATGTCCCCAAAGCCACTGTTAAAAACAGGGTATGTTGGCATTGCTTTTCTTTAAATGTGAATGTAGAGCCAATGGAAAATCAAGTCTGTATGGAAAAAAAAATAAGAAGATTTACAAGCTGTATTCAAATAAAAGTTTGCTACATCTAACACTATCTAGAACTATTAATAGTACTTGATAATATTGATGTTGTTTATATGTACAGCAATATAATTAGCAGTACTGGTACTGTGTCACTCACTATGTCTCTATAAACATTATTTACTAGAGGAGAAAAAACAAATAATTTTTTAAAAAATAAATCTATCCTGCCCTGGCTGGTGTGGCTTAGTTGGTGGGATCATCATCCTATGATGGAATGGTTGCAGATTCCATTCCTGGTCAGGGCACATGCCTGGGTTGTGTGATTCCAGGTCCAGGCATGTATCATCCTTGGTTCTGGCACACACAGGAGACAACCAACTGATGCTTCCTTCTCACATCAATTTTATATCTCTTCCTTACTCTCTCTCTTTTGCTCTCTCTAAAAGTAATGAAAAATGTCCTAGGATGAGGAAATAAATAAATACATACTAAATAAATACATACATACATACATACATACATACATACATACATACATCTATTTGTCACTTGGCATCATGCCAGGGTATGAAAGGTTACATTCTATTAACAAACATTACTAATACCAAGTGAAAATTTCTTGATATTATTCAACCTAGTAATCAAACATTATGTCCCTTTCCTTGAAAGTGAAGAGTGTTGAGGGAGATTCAACGTGGCAGAGGAATAAGTGGAAGCTACACTAACCTACTCCCAGGACCAATCTGGAATTACAACTCAATTGTAGAGAAATTATTCTGAATAACCAACTGAACACTAGCTGGAGAGAAGCCTTATAGTCAACAACAGGCATAAGAAATCACTTCATCACAATGAGAATTGAAGGGAGTGCAGAGGAAGTGTGAAAATGCTGGCTGGGCTCCCATGGGCAGTGGCTGAAGTTCTGGAGGGATATTTCAGCAGCCAGGGGTTCCCCGTGAGAAGAATGGGTTCTAAACCCCAAGCTGTGCTCCCCAGTGTACAGCACCAGAACCAGAAAGGAAACGTATAACATCCAGTTGTGAAAGGCAACAGGGTCTCTCTCTGCCAAGGAGAGATGGCTGGAGATGCAGAGAGCCTCTTAAAAGATCAATGCAAAATCTCATTGGCAGCCACTTACACTGGGCTCCATCAGATGGGGGACAGAGTGAACCAGAGATGCTTGAGGAGAGTCTGGGTTTGGTGACTCTTGGAAGAGAACTGAAGGAACAGCCACCAGGATCCCTGTGCTGAGTCTCTCTCTATACTGCTGAAACCATCTTTCCCAGGCAGTGCACCCTTTTCCAAATGGCATCAGCCTGATGAAAAGCAATAGCCCTGCCTGAAAGAATTACTCTGCACCATCCTGTGAAGCTTAAACCAGGACACTGATTACAACTTGAGGCTATTTACTGATTAGTTTAATAGCTATGGCAGATCTCTGAGAGCTCTAGGAAACTTCAGCTGACCCTCCTCTGGGCCCAGTGCTGATAAAAGCCAGCCCTGATATGCAGCCTGGTTCTTTCTGCACAAAAACAAGAACAGCAAATAGAGCCACACACTGTGGATCCCTGATAGACCAAAACAGGTTGACCAGAGCCAGTCACAAGCTGCATCTGACAAAGGTCTACATCAGATCTTTGCAGATCTACCTAATATATAGAAGCAAATACAAAGAAGCAGTGAAAATGGGAAGACAAAGAAACAGACCTCAAATGAAAACAACAACAACAGGGCTTTCCAAAAGAAGAGCTAGATGAAATGGAAGCCAGCAATTTATCAGACATAAAGTTTAAAGTAATGATTATAAGGCTACTTAACAAAATAAAAAGAAAAGAAAACATAGAAATAATAAAAAAGGACCAGTCAAAAATAAATAATGCAATATCTGAAATAAATAATATGCTGGAAGAAATAAACAGTTGGTTATATGAAGGAGAGGACTGAATCAGAGATTTGGAAGACAAGGTAGAGCAAAAAAAGACAAGGTAGAGACAAAAACAAAAAGGACCCAGGCAGAGCAGCAATAAGAAAATATAATTTAAAAAATAAAGAGAGTTTGAGAAATATTTTTGACCACTTGAAGCATAACAACATCCTCATCATGGGAATACCAGGAGGAGTGGAGAGCAAGCATGGGATCAAGAACCTATTTGAAAAAATAATGACTGACTTGAATGGGAGTAAGGGGGTGAAAACTGTACTTGAACATTCATTTAAATTAAAAAAAAATAATGACTGAAAATTCCCCTATTTGGTGAAGGAAAAAGACACACAAGTCCAGGAAGCTCAGAGAGTACCACACAAGTTGGACCCAAAGAAGCCTTTACTGAGACATCATAATTAAAATGACAAAAACCATAAGATAAAAGCAAGTAGTTGCATACAAGGGAGCACCAATTAGACTCTGTTCTGATTTCTTAACAGGAACATATCAGCCAAGAAGGGAGTGACCTGAAATATTCAAGGTGATGAAAAGCTAAGGCCTACAACCAACACTACTTTAACCAATAAGGTTATCATTTAAAATAGAAGGAGAAATAAACAGCTTCCTAGACAAGAAAAAAATAAAGGAGTTTGTTACCACCTACCAGTACTGCAACAAATGTTAAGAGCTTGCTTTAAGAAGAAGAAGAGAAATAAAAAATAAAAATTAAAAAAGCAGAGAATAAAATGAACTGTATACATATCTATCATTAATTACTTTAAATGTAAACGGCCTAAATGCTCCAACCAAGAGACACAGGATAGCTGAATGGATAAGAAAACAAGAGCCATATATATGCTTCCTACAGGAGACCCATCTCAGATCAAGAGACACACAGACTAAAAGTAAAGGAATGAAAAAAAAGATAGTTCATGCAAATGGAAAGGAAAAAAGGCTGGAGCAGCAGTACTTATACCCAACAATATAGATTTAAACCAAGACTGTAGTAAGAGACAAAGAAGGACACTACATAATGATAAAAGGAACAATCCAATAAGAGGATATAACCCAAGTAAACATTTACACACCCAATGTAGGAGCACCTAAATATGTAAAACAAATCTTGATAGACATAAAGGGAGAAATCGATAGAATTACATATTCAGGGATTTTAACACCCCATTGACTTCAATGGATAGATCTTCCAACAGAAAATCAACAAGAAGACAATGGCCTTAAATAACACATTAGATCAAATGGATTTAATTGATATCTTCAGAACATTTCACACCAAAGCAGCAGAATATACATACTTTCAAAGTTCACATGTAACATTTTCTAGAGCAGACATGTTAGAATACCAAGCTAATCTCAATATTTAAGAAGATTGTAATCGTATCAAGCATATTCTCTGAGCACAATGTTATAAAACTAGAAGTGAATCACAAGAAGAACACTGAAAAATGTGCAAACACATGGAAGCTAAATAACATGTTATTAAACAATGTATAGGCCAACAACAAGATCAAGGAAGATATCATAAGATAACTTGAAACAACTGAAAATAGGACACAATAATTGAAAATCTGTGGGACACTAGAAAGCAGTACTAAGAGGGAAATTCATAGCATTACAGGCCTACCAAAAAAAAAAAAAAAAAAAAAAAAAAAAAAAAAAAAAAAAAAAAAAAAAAAAAAAAAAAAAAAAAAAAAAAAAAAAAAAGACATACAAACAAACAAAAAACAAGAAAGCTCAAATAAAAAATTAACTTCACACATAATGCAACTTGAAAAAGAAAAACCAACAAAGCTCAAAGTGAGCAGAAGGAAAGACTTAATAAATGCCAGAGCAGAAATAAATGAAATAGAGTCTAGAAAATGAAAGAAAAGATCAATAAATCCAAGAGCTAGTTCTTTAGAAAGATAAATGAGATTGGCAAACCTTTAACCAGACTCATCAAGAAAAAAAGAAAAGGACCCAAATAAACAGAAGCAGAAACAAAAAAGGAGAATTAATAACTGACACAAAGAAATAAAAAGGTTTGTAAAAGAAAATATTATGAACAGCTATATGCTAACACTGGACAACCTGGATGAAATGGGTAAATACTCAGAAACATATAATCTTCCAAAACTAAATCAGGAAGAAAAAACAATCAAAATATACAGATTGCACTTAGTGAAATTGAAGCAATAATAATAATAATAATAATAATAATAATAATAATAATAAACTCCCCCAAAACAAAAGGCCTGGACCAGATGGCTCACATGTGAATTTTACCAAACATCTGAAGAAGAATTAACACTTCTTCTCAAACTATTTCATAAAATTCAAGAGGAATGAAGCCACCCAAACTCATTTTAAAAGGCCAACATTATCATAATTCCAAAACCAGATAAAGACACTACAAGTGAAAAGAAAGTGACTGCCCAGTACCCCTGGTAAACATAGGTGCTAAAATCCTCAACAAAACATTAGTAAATTGTATACAGCAATGCATCAAAAAGGTCGTACACCATGATCAAGTGAGATTTATTCCAAGAATGCAAGGTTGGTATAACATTGGCAAATCAATAAATGTGATTCACAACATAAGCAGAATGAAAGATAAAAATCACATGATCATACCAATAGATGCAGAAAAGCCTTTTGATAAAATTCAGCTCCCATTTATGATCAATACTCTTAGCAAAGTGGAATGAGAGAGAACATACCTAAACATAATAAAGGCCATATATGGCAA
This sequence comes from Tonatia bakeri, assembly GCA_004024845.1. Lineage (NCBI taxonomy): Eukaryota > Metazoa > Chordata > Mammalia > Chiroptera > Phyllostomidae > Tonatia > Tonatia bakeri. The sequence goes on from PVIA01011375.1 coordinate 28,891, forward strand.
ACCTATGGCCAGCATCATACTCAATGGGCAAAAACTACAGGCATTGCCCTTCAGATTGGGAACAAGAGAGGGACATCTGCTTTAACTTCTCTTATTTAACACAGTAGTGGAAATCCTAGCACAGGAATCAGACAACAAGAAGGAATAAAATGGATCCAAACTGGAATGGAAGACACATAGAAACAGATACATATAACAATGGAACAGAATAGAGAGTCCAGAAATAAAACCACACCTTTATAGTAAATTAATACCTGACAGAGGAAGCAAGAACATACAATTGACTAAAGATAGTTTATTTAATAAATTGTGTTAGGAAAATTGGACAGACACGTGCAGAAAAATGAAACTAGACCAACTTCTCACACTACACACAAGAATAAATTCAAAGTGGATCCAAGACTTAAATGTTATACTCAAAACCATAAAAATCCCAGAAGAAAACATTGACAGCAAAATCCCAGATATTAGACATAGCAATATTTTATCAGATATATCTCCCCAGGCAGGGGAAACAAAATAAAAACTAAACTAATGGGACTATATCAAGCTAAAAAGGTTTTGCACAGCAAAGGAAGCCATCAACAAAATAAAAATACAACCCACAGAATGGGAGAACATGTTTGTCAAAACATCTGATAAGGGATTCATATCTGAAATGTATAAGGAAGTCACAAAAATCAACATGCAAAATAACAAGCAATCAGATTACATAATGAGCAAAAGAGATCAGTAGACACTTATGCAAAGAGGTCATACAGATGACCAATAGACAAATGAAAAGATGCCCAACACTTCTAATCATCAGAGAAATACAGATCAAAATCACAATGAGATATCACCTCACACATGTCAGAATGGTTATCATCAATAAATCAACAAACAACAAGTACTTGCAGGGATGTGGGAAAAGGGGACCCTTATACCCTTTGGTGGGAATGCAGATTGGTGCAGTCACTGTGGAAAGCAGCAATGCAGATACCTCAAAGAATTAAAAATGGATATGCCTGTTGAATCAGTGATCTCACTTCTGGAAATATATCTGAAGGAACCCAAAACACTAATTCAAAATAACATAAGCACCCCTCTGTTCATTGCGGTGTTATTTACAATCACCAAGATATGGAAGCATCCCAAGAGTTCTTCAATAGATGAGTGGATAAAATAACTATGGGACATTTACAAAATGGAATACTACTTGGCTTTTGCAACAGTATCGGTGGACCAGGAGAACATTATGCTAAGTGAAATAAGCCAATTAGAGGAAGAAAAATACCATATGATTTTACTAATACATAGAATATAATGAACAAACTGAACTAACCAGGAAAATGGGCAGACTCATAGATGAAGAGCAGGATGACACCTAGGTGGTGAGGGAGGGGAAGAAGTGGAAGGACTGAGCAAAAATAAAAAGGACTTATGTACATGGACTACAGTGTAGTGATTGCTGTGGGTAGGAGGTATAAGAGGACTAAATGGTAATGGGAAATATGATAATTTTTAAAAAATGAATAAAAAAGAAAATGATGAGTTTCCTAAAATCTGTTTGTACTTTTGCTATAAAAATAGGACACAGTACAGAGAATACCAGTTGATAACTCTGGTACAATGTGACATTGCCAAATACTTTCCCTGAGAAAATAGGGTAATATTCCTAATTGCAAGAAAGAGCCTAGATACCCAATGCCTATGCAGTCACCTGGAAGTCCTCTCATTGTGTCTACAAATGAGGTAACAGAGAATAAACCATATTCAATGACAGATTCCAAACAAATTTAAAACCTATTGAGAACAGAGTTTGAAGCTTAGCCTCTTACTCACAAATATGCATGGGAAGTAGAGTGATTTGCCTATTGGTATTCTTTTTCTAGTGATGTTATAAAAAAGAAACATCCTCATCACTATTTATAAGCTATGAAGCCCTAGAGAAATTTAACTGTACTAACCTGCCTAAGGGACAGGTTTTCTGATTAAGGGTACTCTCTAGTTAAGTTGGGGTTCTTTGAAAATCTTTTATCCCATCTTTTACTGCTAAAATTCCCTTGAAAATGTGTTATACCTTGACTTAATAAGTACTGTAGTAAGTTACTTATTCTAGATTACTTAGAGCAACAATTTTCAACTCTATTCATCTCATGACACAAACAAATTAATTACTAACATTCTGCAGCACACTAAACAATCTATGTTTTGCTGATCTGACAAAAATAGGCATAATTTTGTTTCATTCATACTGGGCATCTATTGTTGTGTTAGCTGTTGCCATTTTGACTTGAGAGTGTAAAAGAAAAGAGGTCAGTGATCCAAACTAAATAATCACATACTGCACATTTTAAAACTTCTTGTAGCACACCGGTGTGCCAGAGCACACCAGTTGAAAGTCACTGCCTCAGAAGTTCACTGTCACTCCTGAATACTATTCAGTCCAGTGGATGCAGACAGATAGCATAATGGAACAAATCTGTCTTTATTCCACAGTGTAATTGAGTAGATTAATCTAATTCAACCTCACAAATATGTATATATTCATGAGTGTATGTATGTATATATGTATGTACTTACTGAACCTGGAATGAAGATGAATACTGGGTGTCCATGCTGCAAGTGGGGAGGAACTGATAGCATTTTTTTTGTTATTTACAATGTACACTCACAGAGACACCCATTGTGAGGATTTTCAGTCATTCCAAGTGGAAGAAATAATTTTTAAAGGATGATAGAAACCTACATTTTCAGGGGCATCAAATCATTGCCCACCTGGGATGTTTTTAAGAAACATTCATGAGGATTTCTGGCCAAGATAGAGGCATCAGTAGACCCACTTCATCTCTTCCCACAATCATAAGAATAACAACCAACTTAAAGAAAAAACAACCAGAACTGCCAGAAAATTGAGCAGTATGGAAATCTTACAAGCAACGATTTAAAGAGGAAACATTCACAGTCCAGCCAAGATGGAGGCATAGGCAGATACACTGTACCACCTTCACAAGTAAAAGGACAAAAACAAATTTAAAAACAAAAAAATAATCAGAACTGCCAGAAAATTTAACTGTATGGAAGTCCCACAACCCAGGAGTTAGACAATCATCCAGACCACTAGAAGAGGCATAGATGGCCACCTAGGGCAGAGAGGACACACAGCAGGGAGGAGGCTGGAGTGGCAGGCTAGGTGTCAGCTGGCAGACTGGGTGTTCCCACATTTGCATGCAGATAAACTGGGAGGAAAAACTAGGGAGCAAGATAGACTGTGCAACCCAGTGTTCCACCGTGGGGAAGTAAAGCCTCAAAACCTCTGACTGAAAAAATCTGTGAGGGTTCTACCGGATGGAGACACTCCCAGCCTCAGGAGAGAGTTCATTGGAGTGACCCACTATGTCCTAGAATGTACACAAATTCACTGACCCCAGAAAAGGCACCAGAAGGGCACAATTTGTGGGTAGAAGAGGAAGTGACTAAAAGCTGGCCTAGAGCACAGCAAGGGGCATTGTTCCCTTTCAGACCTCTTCCCCACATATAGCACTACAAAGCAGCAATGTGGGTTGCCCACCCCTAGTGAATACCTAAGGCTCTGCCTCTCACTACTTATCAGGCATGCCAAGAAAAATAATATGGCCCAAATGAAACAAAAGATCAAAGCTCCAGAGAAAGTACAACTAAAAGACTAAGAGATAGCCAACCTATCAGATGCACAGTGGAAAACACTGGTAATCAGGATGCTCACAGAAATGATTGAGTATGGTCACAAAATAGAGGAAGAAGTGAAAGCTAGGAAAAGTGAAATAAAGGAAATATATAGGGAACCAACATGGAAGAGAAAACTGGAACTCAAATCAAAGATTTGGAGCAGAAGGAAGAAATGCACATTCAAATAGAACAGAATGAAGAAACAATAATTCAAAACAATGAGGAGAGTTTTAGGAACCTCCAGGACAACTTTAAACATTCCAACATCCAAATCATAGAGGTGCCAGAAGGAGAAGAGGTTGAGCAAGAAATGGAAAACTCATTTGAAAACATAATGAAGGAGAACTTCTCTAATCTGGAAAAGGAAATAGACATCCAGGAAGTCCAGGAAGCTCAGAGAGTCCCAAGGAAGTTGAACCCAAGAAAGCACATGCCAAGGCACATCATAATTTCATTACCTAAGATCAAAGAATTGGGAGATAATCTTAAAAGCAGCAAGAGGAAAGGACATAGTTACCTATAAAGGAGTTCCCATCAAACTGTCAGCTGATTTCTCAAAGGAAACCTTGCAGGCAAGAAGGGGCTGGAAAGAAGTATCCCAAGTCATGAATTACAATGACCTGCATCCAAGATTACTCTATCCAGTAAAGCTGTCATTTAGAATGGAAGGGCAGATAAAGTGCTTCCCAGATAAGTCCAGATTAAAGGAGTGCATTATCACCAAGCCTTTATTACATGAAATGTTAAAGGGAATTTTCTAAGAAAAAGAAGATAAAAAATGTGAACAGTAAAATGACAACAAACTCACAACTATCAACATCTGAAGCTAAAAAGACAAAAACAGACTAAGCAAACAACTATAACAGGAACAAAATCACAGTAATGGAAATCACATGGAGGGCTATCAGCAGGGAGGTGGAGGGGGGAGGTTGGGGGAAAAGGTACAGGGAATAAGAAATGTAAATGGTAGGTGCAAAATAGACAGGAGGATGTTAAGAATAGTATTGGAAATGGAGAAGCCAAAGAACTTATATGTATGTCCCATGGACATGAACTAAAGGGGTAGATTGTGGGTTGGAGGGGGGTGCAGGCCATAGAGGAATAAAGGGGGCAAATGGGAGAACTGTAATAGCATAATCAATAAAACATATTTTTAAAAACAACAAAAAAGAAGAAACATTCATTCAGATGGGTAGAGAATGTAGTATGGCGTGTGGAGGTGGCAGTGGTGGTGAGGCTGCTGCAGCTGGCTGAACGGGTTGTCCCATTCCCATATGGTGTCTAAAACACAGCAGGGACAACTGAGGAGCCAGTGATCCTAGCCCCAGGCCCAACCACACAGCCTAGGGTTCTAACTCCAGAAAAATAAAACCTCATACTTCTAGCTGTAAAAACCAGTAGGGGTTGGCATGGTGGAAGAAACTGCCAATCTCTCAAGAGAGTTCATTTAAAGGGCCCATAGGGTCATAGAACATACACAATCTCACCCAGTCTTGGAAAGACCATAAGGACAAGAGCTAGAATGGTTCCAGATATTGATGGGGAGTGGGGGAAGTGACTGGAAATGGGGTGAGAGCCGAGCACTGTTCCCTCTCTGACCCCGCCCTCATGCTCAGCACCAAAAAGTGGCAAACTTGATTGCAGTACCGTGCCAAATACCTGAGGCTCTACCCCTTACAATATAACAGATACACTGACACAAGGAGTCAAAGCTGCTTTATCTAATCCATAGAAACAGAGGGGGGCTGCCAAATTGAGGAGACAAAGTGTCCTGCAATTGTTCAAGGCCGGGCAGGTTAATGCGTGATTTGGGCAGCCAGAAGAAAATGCATGGAACTGTTGGGATTTCTGACATATTCCAGGGTGGAGTGATCCACACTAGCAAACAGTCCCAACTCCCTTATATACTAATTGAATACAAAGCCAGTGGGGTCTCAATATATTATAGCACTGGTTATATAACAGAGCTTGATTCTGCACATGCAGGCCCTTATCATGGTTGTATGAACACTGCTGAGTCATAGTCACCCAGATACCCAAGTGAGGGAGCCTGACTGGTTCCATTGTCCCTACACACAAAAAAATATGCCCCAAATGAAAGAACACACAAAAACTCCAGAAAAAGAACTAAGCAACACAGAGATAGCCAACCTATCAGATGAAAAGTTCAAAAACACTGGTGATCAGGATGCTCAGAGAAATGATTGAGTACTGCCATAAAATAAAGGAAGTAGGGCTATATAAAGTGAAATAAAGGAAAATATATAAGGAACAAACAGTGAAGGAAATGAAGTCAGGATTCAAATTAATGAATTGGAACAAAAAGAAAAAAAAAACAACATTCAACTAAAAGAGAAAGAAAAAAACCGAGTTCAAAAAAAATTAGGGAAGTCTTAGGAATATCTAGAACAACTTTAAACGTACCAAAATTTGAATCATAAGGGTGCCAGGAAGAGAAGAGGAAGAGTAAGATATTGAAAACTTATTTGAAAAAATAATGAATGAAAACTTCCCCAATTTAGCAAAGGAAATGAAGATGTAAGTCAAGGAAGCTCAAAGAGCTCCATACAAGTTGGGCCCAAAGAGGGTCACACCAAGACACAATATAATTAAAATGCCAAATGTTAAAGATAAAGAGAGAATTTTAAAATCAGCAAGAGAAAAGCAGAGATTAAACTACAAAGTAGTTCTCACAAGACTATCAGCTGATTTCTCTAAAGAAACCTTCCAGGCAAGAAGGGACTGGCAAGAAGTATTCAAAGAAATAAAAAGCAAGGACCTATATCCAAGATTATCTTATCCAGAAAAGCTACCATTTGGAATGGAAGGGCAGATAAAGTGCTTCCCAGATAAGGTCAAGTTAAAGGAATTCATCATTGCCAAGGCTTTGTTATATGAAATGTTAAAGGGACTTACTTACTAATATAAATAAAAAGATCAAAACTATGAACAGTAAAATTGCAACAAAATCACAACTACAAACAACTGAATCTTAAAAACAAACTAAACAAACAACCAGAACAGGAACAGAATCACAGAGATGGAGATCACATGGAAAGTTATCAACAGGAAAAAGGAAGGGAAAGAATGGAGAAGAAGGTACATGGAATAAGAAATATAAATGGTAGGTGCAAAATAGACAGGGGAATGTTAATAGTATAGGAAATGGGGAAGCCAAAGAACTCATATGTATGACCCACGGGCATGAAATAAGGGAAATTGCTGGAAGGAATGGGGGTACCAGACAGAAAGGAGAAAATGAGAAAAAAAATGGGACAACTTTAATTGCATAAGCAATAAAACATACTTAATACTAAACAATAAAATACTTCTTGATTTTAAAAAGAAAAGAAACAGTAATTAGCATAAAAAAGAAGTCATGTGGGTAATTAATTCAAATGGTAAACCACAAAATTTTGTGATCTTGGCAAGGTCTAGTCAATATTTAAACGTGGTAAGTATTTTGTTCAGGGACAATGGAACCATACAATGAATCCTGGCAGAGGGAAAGAGAAAACAATGCCTGAGACAGAGGGGGCCCTGACAGGTTCTCTTCATAGTGACTATTCATTCCAATTTCTTAAGTAACAACCTCACCTTAGACTATGGCAAATCACCAGCTTAAACTGAGTTGACCTTTGACTTATTTTCTGTCTTTCCAGATCCTCCCATTGAAAGTAATTAAATTTGTGGCTTGAAAGACTTCTGCTTTTATGAAACATGGAGGGAGAAAAATAAATAACTTTTAGGATGGTGGCAGCAGAGGGTTTGATCACCTAGTTTAAACACTGTTAATAATAAGTGGAAATAAAACATGGAGGTAATTTAGCATTCAGAAAAAGCATCTAAACAAAATACTTTTACAGCCCAATATTTTTCACAATACCACAAAATAATTCTTTCATATTTATCAGGAAATGCTGACAGCAACTATTAAAAATAACCTTAATAATTAGGGTGATTAAATAAAAATAATGAATTTTTTTTAGAGATGTTTGATGAAGAACTACTCAATTCTATCATCTCTGGATCTCCTCTTTCTGCTCCCTCCTAGGGCGTGCTGTCCTGGAAAGGCTTTGAAATCACATAACTCTGGTTTCAAACACCAGCTTTGGCATTTTTCCTTGACCTTGGGCAAGCTGTTTTGTGTTTTTCAGTCTTGGTTTTATTGTGTGCAAAATGAGGAACACAATGTTTACATTTCAGGGTAATTGAGAAGGTTGAGAAAACATTTATAAAATGCCAAGCACATTCAGTTACTAGTAGAGTGTAGGGGGTCAATCAAGATCAGTTCAAAAGTAAAGCAAAAAGGCAGAAGCTTTATCCACTTGATATGACTTATAGAGGGCTGGGAAAAAGAAGGTATACAGTTGTGAATCTGTGAAACGATTTATTCTTGTATTATTATTTATTAATTATAGTATTATTTTCCATATGAACAACTATAAACCTACTTTTGCCCCACCCTGTATTTCAGCTGACATCACTCTTTAACACAGTGTGCACTCAAGGGCACGGCTTCTTTTCTTTCTTAAGATTTTGTTTATTATTTATTTATTTATTTTAAATTATATTTTATTCATTATGCTGATAGAATTGTCCCATTTTTTTCCCCTTTACTCCCCTCCTCCCTGTAGAGAGGAATTCCTCACTTCCCACCATCATTCCCCCACCTTAGTTCAGGTCCACGGGTTATACATATAACTTCTTTCTCTTCTCAATATCTCATACTATACTTAACCTCCCTCTGTCTACTTTCTACCTACCATTTATATTTCTTCTGCCATGTAACTTTCCCCTCATTCTCCCCCCTCCCCCTTCCTACTGATAACCCTCCATGTGATCTCTATTACCATGATACTGTTCCTGTTCTAGTTGTTTGTTTAGTTCACTTTTGATTTTGGGGTCTTTTGGTGTTTTTTTTTTTGTTTTGTTTTGTTTTGTTTTTTAGATTCAGTTGTTGGCAGTTGTGAGATCATTATCATTTTACTGTTTGTATTTTTTATCTTTTTTTTCTTAGATAAGTCCCTTTAACATTTCATATAATAAGGGCTGGATGATGATGAACTCCTTTAACTTGACCTTATCTGGGAAGCACTTTATCTGTCCTTCCATTCTAAATGAAAGCTTTGCTGGATAGAGCAATCTTGGATGTAGGTCTTTGCCTTTCATGACTTGGAATACTTCTTTCCAGCCCCTTCTTGCCTGAAAGATTTCTTTTGAGAAATCAGCTGAGTCTTATGGAAACTCCTTTTTAGTTAAGTCTCTTCTTTTCTCTTGCTGCTTTTAAGGTTCTCTCTTCATCTTTTATCTTAGGTAATGTAATTATGATGTGCCTTGGTGTGTGCTTTCTTGGGTCTGACTTCTTTGGGACTCTCTGAGCTTCCTGAACTACCTGGAAGTCTATTTCCTTTGCTAGATTCGGGAAGTTGCCCATTATGTTTTCAAATGAGTTTTACACTTATTGCTCTTCCTCTTCTCCTTCTGTTTCCACTATGATTTGGATTTTGGAACATTTAAAGTTATCCTGGAGGTTCCTCACCCTCTCCTCATCTTTTTTTTTTTTTAACTCTTGTTCCTTAATTCTGTTCTGGTTAATTATTTATTTCTTCCTTCTGCTCCAAACTGTTAAGTCTCAGTTTCCTTCCTGTCACTGTTGGTTCCCTATGTATTTTCCTTTATTTCACTCTTCCTAGCCTTCACTTCTTCCTCTATTTTGCAACCATACTCAACCATTTCTGTGAGCATCCTGACTACCAGTGTTTTCAACTGCATCTTATAGGTTGGCTGTCTCTTAACCACTTGGTTGTACCTTTTCTGGAACTTTGATCTGTTCTTTCATTTGGCCGTATTTTTTTTCTTGGTATGCCTGATATGTAGTGAGAGGCAGAGCCTTAGGTATTCACTAGGGGTGGGCAACCGCGTTGCTGCTTCGTGGTGCTGTATGTGGTGGAGGGGTCTGAAAGGGAATGATGTCCCTTGTTCTGCTCTCCACCAACTTCCAGTCTCTTCCTCCACTACCCATAAGCAAATTGGGCCCTTCTAATACTGATTCAGCAGGTGGGTGGGCATGTGCACATTCTAGGACACTGTGGGTCTCTCCATCAAGCTCTCCTGTGAGGTTTGGAGTTTCTCCCACCCCCACAACCCCATAGGTTTTTTGTTTATTAGTCAGAGGTTTTGAGGCTTTATTCCTTTATGCTGGAACCCTGGGTTGCACATTCTGTCTCACTCCCCAGTTGTTTCTCCTCGTTTATCTCCATGCAAGTGTGGGACTGTCTGCTCCACCAGCTGCTGCCTTGCCAGGAGTCCTCTTCACCACAGTTGCCCATCTCCACCCCTCCTACTGGTCTGGCTGAATGTTTCTTCTTTAACTCCTTGACTGTCAGACTTCCATACAGTTCAATTTTCTGGCAGTTCTGGTTATTTTTAGTTTTTAAATTTGTTTTTGTCCTTCTTTTGGTTGTGCAAGGAGGCAAAGTGTATCTACCAATGCCTCTATCTTGGCTGAAAGTATTTAGTTTTAGAGAGAGAGGAAGGGAGGGAGAAAGAAAGCCAGAGAAATGTCAATGCATGGTTGCCTCTCGTGCATCCCCTACTGGGTACCTGGCCTGCAACCCAGGTATGTGCCCAGCTGGGAATCATACCGGCCACCTTTTGCTTCTCAGGTCATCACTGAATCCACGTAGGCACACCAGCTAGGGCAGGTTCAGGGCTTCCTGGTCTTCATTGTTCATTTGCATCACTTGTGGATCTATGGCAGTGCCAGAAATTCAGGAGATCTAGGTTGGAAACTGGGATTGGGCATTTCTAACAAGTTTTACCCAGAGATGTTGATCATGCACTTTGAATAGCTAGAGTCTAGAATTCAAGAGGCTCAGATTCTACTCCTGGTTCTGTCATCTCATGTATGAAATGTCATCAGGAAGGTATCAGTCAACCATTTGCTAACTCACAAAGAAATGGCCAAGGCCAGGGTTCTGGGTTCAGACCTGAGAGGAATCAAAAACAGATTGCATTACAGCTCTATCCCTGGTGATCCACCTTATGATTTGGAGGGCCAAGTTCTTTTTCCATGTGTGCATTCACTTATGAAGAAGATGGGAAAGTGCTCCAAAATTAGACTGCTGAGTGAACCCTTGGCCAGCTTCCCTGTTCTTTTTGCCATTCTTTTAGCAAATACATAATGAACTTCTATTTAGTGCTACACACTAGCCCATCTAGAGAAACATAAAATTATCAGAAGAAATATTGTATATTTCAGATCCTACCCCTTCTGCCCTGTAACTGCCCTTCATGCTGCATGCATGTGTGTTTATGGATGAATACCAACTATAGTGGGGCGTTACAGATCTGCTCACTCTCCTTCTGGATATCTAAAGAACAGTGTTCTTGTGTAGAAAATTGTAATTTGTATTATGTACCCTTGAAATATATAATAACAATTATATATGCAACATACCTACACTAATAGATTTGAAGATGTACCACATTTTTTGGACTACAAGACACACTTTCCCTGCAATTTGGGAGGGAAATGGGGGTACATCTTATAGCCAAAATTGTTGGGAACCACCCTGCCTGGTATCAGAAGCTGTAACCCCCGCCAAGGTTAAGGCTGAGGGAACGGCCTTGGAACCCTAAGCCACCAAAGAGACAAGCATATCTCCCTGGCAGGAGCACCACTTCTGCTCTTTTTACTTCACCATAACTGGCCCCCAATGCTTGGTCAGTTAGCCAATGACGGGTAAGATTCCCAAAGGGGGGAACAACCTAAGACAGGCACAATCACGTGGGAGGCCCCCAAGGAAGGACTTTGGGGGCTACAGCAAAAGGGGGTGATGGACCCTCACCGCTCAGCTTTGACAAAGCCGGACTCCTCATGGTCTGTGAGAAAATCTCCTTATCTCTTGGCTGCCTTACTTCCCTTGCTCCACCTAATCCTGAAAAAAATGACAGAGGGTGGTGTAGCCCTGTGCTAGAAAGGGCGCGTTCCCCGGGTGATCAGGTGTAAGAAGGAATATGTAAAACCCTGTGAAACCTGCTTTGTTTAGAATGCTCTCAATTGAATGAGAAGGGTCCAAGGAGGAAGTAAGTTTGTTCCTCAAAGTCTTTTACAGCTCTCTGATCCCGACTCAAAATAGGCCCTCAGACTTCCTTGTTGTCTATTGTTTGATACTTTCTTCCTGGCAATGAGTAATGAACTTTACCTGAATTTTTATGCAAATGAACCCAATAAAAGCCTGCTTGGGCGAGAGAATGGGGCATTCTCCCCTAGGGTGCTCTCCCCTAGGGAGGGTGGCCCAGCGCTCCCCACTAGCGGGAGTGACCATTCCGTTTCTACTTCCCCACAGGACCTGGTTGTCTCTGTGTATGTTTTTCTCATGTGTCGATGAGCCATCTGCAGTGTTCCACGGTCACAGCTGGTCAGTGGCCATGACACGGAATGTAGCTTTCCTGGCTCTCTGTAGGGGGTGGGAGGTGGTAGAGTGGGGACACAGGAAGCAGTAGCAGGGTCACTGCTGCAAGATGCTGGTGGTGACGGGAGTGGGGTGATGCTGTGGGCCCTGGGCTGGGAGAAGGGGATATCCTGGTGGTGAGAAGCAAGTGGGGTAGGAGCAGAGTCCCTGCTGTGGCATTCTATAGTGCTAGGGAGGAGGGTAGAGGCAGTGCAGACACATTAGGAGAAGCAAGACTGTGGTGCCCCTACGTGCCTCCATCACATGACTGGTGTGTCCCCCATTAACATTACCATAGGCAAATTCCACTGCAGGGTTACCTGTCAATGTGGTCTTGCAGCTGTTACAAAACTGCAACTCCCATCATGCTTGGACAGGTTGGGATGATGAGAGCTGTAATTTGGCAACAGCTGCAGAGCCATACAGGTTGTGTAAAACTGCTCTCCCCATACAAGACTGCTGCACAACCTGTGGCCCTCCAGAAGCAGATCTCCCTCACAACAGTGTCAGCAGCATATCTCCCCATAACAATGCATCATCCACTGATATTCTCAGCTACAGTGCCCCTTAACTATGGACACAGTGCCAATAATTCTGTCATTACTATATTTTGTTGTAGAGAGATACAATAATGTACCATAGTCTCCTGCTGAATCTACTGTAATTGTGGAAAGATGCCAAACCAGAAAAGGATTCCATATAAAATCTCTTTTAAACTGGAGGTAGTGAAGTATGCCAAAGAACATGGGAACAGAGCGGTGGAGAGACACTTTGAGCTACCTCCAACTGAAAAAAAAAATGATATGGGAATGGAGGAATCAGGAAAATCAACTGCAAAAAAGAGAGAAAATGAAACAATGTTTTCGTGGGCATGCTGCAAAATGGCCACAGATAGAAGTGGATGTGAAAGAGTGGATTACATGTCACAGGAACAATGGCTTTTCAGTATCTACAAAAATTATCATATATGAAGCCAAACATCTTGCTTCAGAGAAAGGCATTGAGGACTTTACTGGATCATCATCATGGTGCCGCAGATTTATGAAGAGATGTGGCCTTGCTATGTGCACCAAAACTAGGATTGCACACACACAAAAAATGCCTACAGAATATGAATCCAAGATTGCATCTTTTCACAAATTTGTACTGGATGCAAGAAAAAAAATGGATTTGAAATAAGCCAGATTGGGAACATGGATGAATTCCTGTTAACTTTTGATGTTCCATCAAACAAGACTGTTGATGTGAATGGTGCCAAAACCATAACCGTGAAAACCTCAGTGCATGATAAAACCCATTGCATGGTTGTGTTGTCCTGCTGTACGGATGGCACCACACTGCCACCGATGCTGATTTTCAAGAGAAAAAAACATGCCAAAAGTGGCAATCCCAAGAGGAGTTATTGTTCGTCTTCATGACAAAGGATGGATGGATGGATGGATGGATGGATGGATGGATGAAAATTGCATGAAGATATGGATACAAAAAGGGTGGTCCAAACATCCTGGAGGGCTTCTAAAAAATCCTACTCTATTAGTGCTTGACTAGTTTAGGGAACATATCCCTGAAGCCACAAAAAAGAGATTCAAAGAAGAGAAAACCCACCTAGCCATAATTCCTGTGGGGGCGGGGGGCGGCTTACCAGCCAGTTGAAACCTTTGGGCATTTCCATAAACAAGCTATTTCCATTTGTTCTCTCTTCCTGAGAGAAGAGTGGAATGAATGGATGGCTGCTGGAAATCATGATCTGACACCAACTGGGCGAATGAAGAGGTCCACTATTACCCAAGTGAGTGGGTGAAAACCTCACAGCAGTCAGTTAAGGATGAAACTGTTGTGAGGTCCCTCAAAAAGGTGGCATCAGCAATGTCTCAGATGGCTCTGAAGATGACATCCTCTATGAAAAGAATGAAGACAGTGATACTAGTGATTCTGAGGAACTGAGCTTCATAAAAGTGGACGGCAGTGATGAGAAGTTCTTGGGGTCCCCTGATGATTAGAGGAGTTTCTGTACTTAAAGTTTAAAGTCAGTAATAATGGTTGTTAATGCTGATGTTGAGTTCTGTTTACATTTACATTGGTGAAATATTATGTTATTTATGTTATTAAATATTTTACCACATTTTTTGCTTCAAAAATTTGTTTTCCTATTTTCCTCCTCTAAAACCTAAGTGCATCTTATGGTCTGAAAAATAAAGTATCCATTTGGAGGCATGCTAGGATTAATGAGATGAGGTACTGGCTTCTGAGGGGCAAATACCCATCATATATTGAAGACCGAACATAGAATTGACCTTACCATCTCTCTAAAGTAGAAACTGTTCTAACTGCCACATGGGAAATGGCAATTCCCTAAGAACTGTAGGATCTAAGCCTATGTCCTTGGAACACCATGATTTTCCAAGAAGTAGACTCCAGTCAGCTTGATTGAGCAAAGCATTTTTGAGTCAACCAAACCAACCCATAGGGCATGTTTCCTGGTGCCACATATATGAGTCACATGGCCAGCACTTGTCTTTCCTCAACATGAATGTAGAAGTAGCAGATTATGCCCAATAGAGCCAGAACTAGCACACTGCTATTGTTTAACAAAGTATGCAAAACTATGACTAAAGAGAAATTTAAAGATTGTTGGCATATACTTAGTACAGCATACACATCACTCATTTTCAAAAGGTTTGTGCTAACTACAGATTAGTTTCACTTTTCAGCAAAGAATATAAATGAGAAAATCATAACTCATAATATTAATACAAAGGTCCAAGGAGAATTTAAGTGTGAATCCATTTCTGCGCAGCTGCTCCGTACTCCTTGGATTATTTAGGCTCACTAAGCTTCAGTTCACTCATGTGTAAAAGAGGGGAGGATACATAGTGCCTGTCCTGTGTACCTAATAAACATGAAAGAACTGTGAATTCTAAAGTAGTCTAAAAATGGAAGCTCTTTCTGTTACACACACAACAGGACATGATCTGCTCTAATGCAGTTTGTTTAAAACTATCCTGATATAGTCCAGCAATGGATAAAGACACCAGCATAATGATAATAATATGATATGCTGAACTGATTAAAATCTTAACTATGCTTCCACCTCCATCTCCTTGGAAAGTTAATGAATTAATGAATCTTTAAAGGATAGTGAGGGAGGCCTTACAAAGAAGATGGCTTTTTGAATAAGAATAGAAAGTGCACCCATGCCCCCAGTCAGGGGAGTGCGTGGTTTTGGGGAAGACTGAGACCCCACGGCCGGCTGGCCGGGAGCAAGGGAAGCGCTTCCGGAGCTGAGGTGATTCGGAGCGGCCGCGCACCCTGCCGGGGTGGCTGACTTTTGAGCCAGGGAGCCCAGAAATTACACAGCGCTTCGCAGATCCCTGGGGCCCGCGGCAGCGGGGGCAAAGGGAAATACGTGACCCCTCCCAAACCCCGGAGGGTCCATCGCGAAACCAGAAGAGGGACGGGGCTTCCCGAGAGCTTGGAGCCCACAGAGGTGAAGTACGGGACTCCTCGCAGCCCCGGCCCGGCACCGTGACCCCGGAAGAGAGGCAGGTGCTTTGCTGAGCATAGAGCCTGTGGTGGCGAAGCTGGGGGAGGGGCGCAACCCCTTGCCACCTCGAAGCTTGCCTCCCGAGCCCAGAAGGAGGCAGCAATCGTTTCTGGGACAGGCTGGTGGCTAGCCCTGAGTCTGACTGAGTTCTGTTTCAGAAGGGTGAGGCACATTCTTACTGCCTCTCAGCCTGCTTGAACTGGCAGGAACTTTCCCACAAGAGATCACAAAAAAGAGTAGGGGGAAGCTGTGAACACCAGGATACCCAAAAGAG
>PVIA01011376.1:0-44845 GCA_004024845.1 Tonatia bakeri
GGTCATGAAAGGCAAGGTCCTACATCCAAGATTACTCTATCCAGCAAAGCCTTCATTTAGAATGGAAGGGCAGATAAAGTGCTTCTCAGATAAGGTCAAGTTAAGGGAGCTCATCATCACCAAGCCCTTATTATATGAAATGTTAAAGGGACTTATCTAAGCAAAAAAAGAAAAGAAAAAATATGAACAGTAAAATGACGACAAACTCACAACTATCAACAACTGAACCTAAAAACAAACAAACAAGCAAACAAAACAGAAGAAAACTAAGCAAACAACTAGAACAGGAACAGAATCCCAGAAATGGAGATCACATGGAGGGTTATCAGCGGGGAGGGTGGGAGGGGGAATACGGGAAAAGGTACAGGGAATAAGAAGCATAAATGGTAGGTACAAAATAAGGCAGGGGAGGTTAAGAATTGTATGGGAAATGGAGAAGTCAAAGAACTTCTATGTACAACCCATGGACAGGAACTAAGGGGGGAGGGGATGCAGGTGGGACGGGGTGTGTAGGGCACAGGAAAATAAAGGGGGGGAAATGGGACAGCTGTAATAGCACAGTCAATTAAATATATTTAAATACGAGTCAAAAAATTTTAAAAATAGGCAGTTTGCTTTGCCCACAAATTCCAAGGATCATGAGTAGATGGGCAGGGAACAGAAAATAAAAGAGTAAAGGTTAAGTTAATGGCAAAGGACCAATTTAGTAGTTTGGAAGACAAGGATTAGCTTTCTTTTATTTTGAGGTCCCTTAGGTAGAACTGGGAGGCTGCAAGGTGACTGACAGGTCTCATTAGTCTTTAGAGAAAAACCATTCTCCTTGCTCAGCCCCAGGAAATCAGTCAGTCAGAATGGCCTGAAAACAGCATGGAGTCTGCCTCAGAAATAGGCGGCAGTGCCTAACCTGGAGCCCTGAGGCTCTACAGCTCTGAGATTATGAACTGCATTTCTTAGTTTTCTTAGTAGCTGTGAGACCCTGGCCCAGGGAATTAACCTCTCCTAGGGTGCAGTTTTCCCCACTGTAACTGGGAATGCCTGCCCTGAAGAGTTACAGAGATAATACATATCAAGCGTTTAGCTTTGCACAAGTGGTTAATAAATGGGAATTATTTCTACTTCTGAGAGACCAAACACCATCTGTCTCTTTCCCACTCAGGCAAGAAGCTGAACTTTTTTTCTTTGGTCTTCAGGCTCATAAAGGACTCAGTGCACCATTTACAGGCTCTGCTGCAATCCGGTGCTGACAAGCACGAGGCATGGAACAGGACCACAGTCATACACCTCCAGGCTGCAAAGGTGAGCTGCCTGCCAGCTCAAGCTGAAAAGGACCAGTTTTTTTCCCCAGCAAGCTAGAAAATCTGAGTTCTGCCTTTATTCTCCAGCCCTGCACAGCCGCTGCCCTCATTTCACTTCCAAGACTTTAGTGCAAGGTATTTTAATTAAAGGATTTAACTCCAAAGCAATCTTGCTGGCAGCTCTTAGGGAAAAACGTAATGAGGCAGTGTTATTGGATTTGCTCCAGGTTGTTCAAATATTTCCTCCCAGATAGAAAAGCAGGTCAAGTCTCCTTTAGTCCCACAGGCAATCCTTAGAAGTCTGATTCAATTCTCACTATGTTTTGTGTGTGTGCATAATTCAGAGTCAGCCAGCAAATATTTGAGCGCACACTGAACACTAGATATCGGGCTGGGTCCTGGGGGCTCACAGTGCCCAATGGCAGCAGCAATCAAGGAAGTGCTGAGATGGGGAAATGCAGGCTGACACAGTACCCAGGGCAGGTGCGTCTACCCGTCCTGCAGAGTCAGAAAGCCTTCCCAGAAGAGACCTATCAGCCAAGTCAAGGATGAGCTGAAATCAGCCAGGCAACGGGTGCATGCTGTGGCTTTGGAGAGGGAGGTTTCTGGGCAAAGGAAACAGTAAGTGCAAAAGGAGGAGGCAAGAAAAGGTGTGGTGCTCAGGTGCAAGGCAAATTCTTCCCAGGAGGGGGTAAAGGAAGAAGACTGAAATGGGGAGAGGAAGGAAGGATGAGGAAAGACAGGTAAGGCCTGGGACCCTCTACACCAATTGTGAGAAGTTTGGGTTTTATTTTAATGATGATAGGAAGCCTTTGTAGAGCTTGTATGGGGGAAGAGAGTGAACTGATCAGTTTCTTTCTAGAAGGATCTAGAAGGATCATTGTGGGGGAAGAATGGACTGAAGGCTAGAGGCCAGTTACAAGAGGGTAATAGCAGTCTGGGTGAGGGCTGAGAGTGGGCCTGACCATGAACTTGTCAAAGGGCATGGAAAGAAGTGGGTAGATGCAGAGATATTAAGAGGGTAAAAGAAAATAAAAATGATTCCTGAGCTCCAGCTTAAGCAGTTGGAAAACCAAGGGGATCATTTCAATCATCAGGCATTAGGCCACCAAAATGGCAGCCTTAAAAAAAGGAGAGCTCTGAAGGAGTTTGCCTCCGCCTTCAAGAGGCAGGTCTGGTTGGCAGGCTGGACATGAGCGCCACCTAGTGCCCTGCCACGTCCATCACATTGGCAGGTGCAGGTATTAACTCTGCCAACCTAGGTTCTGCTCAGTCCACTGAAGGGGCACTCCCTGCTGTGCTAAATGTCCTATCAACACAAAAGGAGGGTGAGCCAAGCCTGTGCTGTCACCAGATTACCAAGAAAGGAACCACAGCCGCACATTACTCATCCATAGTCCAAACCTATGTCCTGCCTTCAAACGGACCAGGCACTGTTTGCCAGGGTACCTCACTGAATACACACAACCCTGGGAGACACGGTAGCACAGTCTCTGTTTTAAGGATGAGGACATAGAACTCAGGAAAGTTAGTCCCAGAGGTAGGAAATGGCTAAGATGCTTTCCTTTCCTTTCGCCCCAGGGATGCAAGCCATGCCCTCAGGGAGCCACTGTGCATTAGTGAGGGAGGGGAGCCCCGCTCTGGCAAACAAAGGGCAAGTCCCTTGGCTTCCTGGGCAGGTGATGCCCAGAGTCTCCAAAGTCATAATGGGCAGAGAAATCTGCACCTTCTGGACTTGGTGCTTCGGGAGGCCATCTACTCTACAGAAGCCTCAAGCACCCAGCAGGGTCCCATCTGCAAACCATAAATGTACAGGTGAGAGGGACAGCAACACAAGAGGAGCAGGGAACAGTGGCAGAGGGGTAGACAAGAATAAGCAGAGCGAGGCCAAGCCTAAGGTCTGGAGCTGTGTGACCTCAGAGTCCTTCCCTCTCTGGGCTTTCACTTTCCTGTCTGCATAGCAAGGGGGCATGGAAGAGCCCTTTTAGGCCCTGATGGGCTGTGATCCTATAATCTCCACCCCTGCCTAGGAGAGATGTTAGTCCCTAGGAGCCCTGGAGTAAATGTGGCACTCAGTATAATCCAGCCTGTCTCTGGTGGCTTTGGCAACACAGGGCAACAAGTTAAGACTACAGACCACACAGAAATGTAAAGTACAGCATAGGAAATGCAGTCAGTAATATCGTAATAACAATGTGTGGTGTCCAGTGGGAACTAGACTTATTGGGGTGATCATTTCATAAGGTATGTACATGTCTAATCACTATGTTGTACACCTGACACTAATACAATATTGTATGTCAACTGTAATCGGGAAATAAATTAACTTTTCTAATAAAATAGTACAGACTCTTAACCAGGAGGTGACTGCCCTGGTTTGAATCACGTTGCTACCACTTACCAGCCACGGGACCTTGGGAAAGGAACATCTTTCTCCATGCCTCAGTCTCCTCATTTGCACAACGGAGCTAATAATAGTACCTACCTTGTAAGATTATTAGGAAGATTAAATAAATGAGTTAATGCATATAAAAATTTGGAGAGGTACCTAGTGTACAAATACTATACATCCACCCCACCCCAAAATTAGGCAGGAGGTAAGATTTAAATCAACACACACCACAGTAAACAAAGTTCAATGTGTTCAAGGTTTAACTCAGCCTTTCGCTAAAGTGTAGAGGCCACCTCCTCTCTCTGGTCCACATCCTGTTTCCGAGGGGGAGGCCTGGGCCCTCCTGCGGTTCTTTATCCCTCCATTCCTCAGCCTGAGGCTCTGAGACTTGAAGCATATAGCATTCAGGTTAGATCAGGGAAACAGAGCCTAGGTGAAAAAATTGAGAGTCTCCCGTTTTGCCAAGCTATCCAGTTTGAGCACCAAAGGCTGCTGGACCTGGCAGGGTCAGCAGAACACATCTGCTCCTCTTCAAATATCCAAACATTGCAAACCCAGCATGGCTGTGAATACAGGCCTAGGTGGCAAACTGGTGTCATTAGCACCCATATGAAGCCTCTCTGGAAAAGGCAGATTCTTTCCAAGTGAAAAACCTGATCATGTCTCTGGCCTATAAAAGATTGGTGGTGGCCAACCCCCACAGAATAAAACCTGACCTGTCATTCACAGCCCTTTATTACCTGGGTGCCTCTCATCGTATTACACCCCAGTGCTTCAGTCTCGTTAAATTGCTTGCAGCCTCCTGAAAGGACTGCCCTTTGCACATGCGCTTCCCTCAGCCTCGAATGACCCATTCCTTGTCCCCTTGGGGTAAATACCACTGAACCCTCGTGACACTCTAAACCTGCTACTAAAAGTCACTACTAGCAGCATGAACTTGTTAGAATGTATGCATTCTGTATCCTGGAATTTGCATTTTTACAAGATCCCCAGGTAATCCATAGGCACATAAATATTTGAGACCAGTTTTACATGCTTTCCTTACTGCTCTTACCCCACGGAACTCACACATCCTACCATTTGTCTTGGCAGAGAAGGGCAGGGGCACCAACCTATCAGAAAGCATGTCAGGCCTAAGGAAAGCAAAGTCCTGAGAGCCTCCTCTGGGTCAGGCATTAATGCTTTAGTTGTTGGGGCTGTGGGGAGGAAAGGGTCTCAGGGAACGAGCCTGGCTGACAGAGGGGGGTCTCACTTGGTTGAGGTCAGTGGTCACTTACCAACTGGTTATTTTAATTACTAACAGAGCCAGACTGTTGCATGTGGGCTAAATAACCCCACTATCTCAAGGAGTTTACTCTCTAGCTGGGATAAATTTCATGTACATCTAGAACCCCTCCTTTTTCACCCAAGGCACACACGTGTGCACATGCACAAGTATACATGCACACACACCCCTGCCTGCCCACTGCGTTGACCCACGGCAGACGATTAACAGCTGCCTTCTTGAGAAAAGTGGTGCTGTCCTCCACTATCCCCAGGCCAGCCTCCAATTCTGGTGTATTCTTTCTACTTTTAAACCTACTTGAAACTGCCCATAGCAAAATGAGAAAACTAAAGGCCAAGTTCCAGGGCCCATCAGCCCCCAACATGCACATACGTGTCATACACTATCAAAAGGGCTCAGTGAGACCCACAGTGAGCTAGGAGCAAAGGCAGTTGCTTGTCAGCCTGCTGGGAAACACACGGCCACAGCAGGCTCATTCCAGCAGTCATGCCAAGTTCCAGGATGACTTCTGGAGTCAGCAGCCAGAACTTGAGAGGCTAATGCATCTTTGTGTCTTTGTAGGCACACTGCTACTATGTCACTGTGAAGAGTTTTACAGAAGCTCTGGAGAAACTAGACAATGAGCCAGACATTCAGCAGGCACTCAAACGCCTCTGTGATCTCTTTGCTTTGCATGGCATCCTGTCTAACGCAGGCGACTTTCTCCATGACGGCTTCCTGTCTGGGACTCAAGTAGATGTGGTGAGAACAGCCTACCTGGACCTGCTCCTCCTCATCCGGTGAGTGGCTGGCCCTCAAACGTGGTAGTCTTCAGAAAATAACCCTAGACCCTTTGTTCTCTTCAAACCCGAAAACTTTCAGCTCCAAAACCTTGCTAAATGAGGTCTGGCAAAGGCAGCAACAGACCTAGAGAGGTTTATACCTGAGCATTATTATATCAACATAAAGGTTTATGGACTAAATTTTTAAATTGGAAAAAAATAGAAATAAAAATGCCCTGCCCTGGCTGGTGTAGCTCAGTGGATTGAGTGCGGGCTGCGAACCAGGCATCGCAGGCTCGATTCCCAGTCAGGGCACATGCCTAGGCTGCAGGCCATGTCCCCCAGCAACCGCACACTGATGTTTCTCTCTCTCTCTTTCTCCCTCCCTTCCCTCTCTAAAAAATAAATAAATAAAATCTTTAAAAAAAAAAAAAAGAAAAGAAAAAAAAAGAAATAAAAATGCCCAAGGATAAATTATCTAGCTACCTCAACTGAATGTTCTTCAATACTGTCAAGAAATAGGAATAATGTCTAAGGAATATGAATAAAATGAAGACCACTACATATGAATATGTGTTAATAATAACTAGCCCTAATGATAGCTAATATTTAAGGAGCACTTATGTATGCCAGGCACTATGCCAAAAGCTTTCACATACATCACCTCATTGAATCCTTATCGCCTTTTGAAGTGGATACTATTAATCTTCCCATTTTACTGGGGAGGAAATCCAGGCTTAGCAGAGTTAAATACTTTGCCCAAGGTCACACAATTAGCCAGAGGAGGAGCCAGGTACAATATGGGGCCTATCTGAGCATGCGCTCTTAAGCCATATGTTAAGGTTAAGGTCGGGCTACTGTTTATTTCAAATATATCCTTGTCTTTGTTCAATGTGCTTAAGCAAACCCTTATTAAGTTGACTAAACTTACTTTAATCCTCCCTTAGCTTCAAGATAAAAATGTTTTTACAACCTTGTAATTCATATACTGATTCATAGAACAATAACACAAATAGCTTTTAAATGCAACATTAATGTAGTGCAGTTTAGGGTCATGACATACTAATGCAATGATTTAAAAAACATATCAAAACCAAAGCCCCAACCTAACCAGGGTAGTAGAAAAAACAGAAATTAAAACAATAGAAATTAGTCACCATTGTCCATTAACATGGAAGATGGGTAACTTGAGAACAGAACCTTTTCTGAGGAAATACGATGCTTGTACTGGGCGAAGGAGGGGTGACTCGTGTGTGTGACTTTTCCCACAGAACCTCCAAGAGTTCACATTATTAGTAAAACTAAGAGAATTTTTTTAAAGATTTTTAAAATTTAAAAAATAATAATATACTCATGATAGAAGTTAAAAGAAAAAACCTAGCCCTGGCTGGTGTAGCTCAGTGGATTGAGCTGGGGCTATGAACCAAAGGTTTGCCAGTTCGATTCCCAGTCAGGGCACACGCCTGGGTTGCAGGCCAGGTCCCCAGTGAGGGCCACATGAGAGATACCTACACATTGATGTTTCTCTCCCTCTCTTTCTCTCTCCCCCCTCTCTAAAAGTAAATAAAAATTTTTTTTAAAAAAAGAAAAAACTGACCAAATTATTTTATTTCTAACAGGATGAAACATGTTGCATACCATTTATGACTCTATATAAGCACCTCACAGAGAGTTGGTGGTTGGTAAATGTTCAATCAAACCATCAAAAAATATATTTGATAAAATTATGCCCCAGGTATTAAACTTTTCCTAATATAACTGAGAATCCAGTGGTAGAAACCATTAATAGTATAATTGAGTATTGCACCATTTAAGGCCAAGTGCATCCAACTTTCAAGAAGCTTGGCATTTAAAAGCACATGAAGACAACAATGGCACTGGTGATGAAACACAAAGGAAAGGTCACCTTAACACCTCAGAAGCATGATTTTTATCTGCAACAACACTTCTAAGTGCTTGACTGGGCTCCAGAAACTTACCGTTCAAGACAAGGCAGACAGCACTGATGCAAACAGACGATTTATGCAGGCATCAAACACACAAATTGATTTATTCACATTTCGGTTCCTAAGTAACCTTCCTACTCCTATCAGGTAATTAATTAGGTATGTAACAGACTTCATGCTTTTCTCAGTTCCATGTCACAATTCCCTGCTTTGATTATTCAGTGTCACCCTCAGGTTTCTGTAGTGACAAACGAAGGATGGCACACTATTCTAAGTGCCACTAAGAACCAGCTCTCTATGTAATGGAAATGAACTGACCCAAATAGTTTGTAGTTGTTTAAGTGATCATAAAATCTTGGCTGGGGGACTTCCAGGTAAAGGCTGCAGACTGAACATATGCATTTACTTGGTGCCCTCCTGAAACCTCACTAAAACATTGGCAAAGAGTTAAGATTTTTACAAATGTGTAAACCCACACAGAGAACAGGAAGAGAAACGTGAAAGTTGGAAGCAGATGAACAGCGACTTAGCAGACCTGAGAAAAACGAATCATTCCCCTGAAGTGGGAACAGCAAGTGACACCAAAGGAGCCTGAGAACTAGCAGAACTGTGTCCCTCTGGCAATGGGGGTAAAGGTGACTGATAGGATGGGTTCAAAGTCTACTTCAGAGACAGCCCAGTTCCCCTCTGTGAGTAGTTTTAAGACTTCCTTGACCCTACCCTGGCAGACAGGTAAACCGAGGGTCTGTGAACTACAGAGCATCAGGCACAGCTGAGAATGAGGCTATCCTACAGAAAACAGGGGCTTCAGTAAATGTTTATAGGCCCAATGCTGATGACCCCCTCCCCCAGACCGCTTTTCCCACGGTTCCCAGAAAACTGGCTGCCGGCTACTTACGTGCAGGAAGATGGTAACATGATTGTTCTCTGTAGAATCTGGCCAGTCCAAAGGAGAGAGAGCTAAAGACTGATGCCAGGGTCCCCAGATGTCCACCCAACTCACCTTATAGTCACCCCACATTGACAAGCACACCCAGACTTCTAATCAGCTAGTTAACACCCCACTTTTAGCTATGCTTGACGCCGGAGGAAAGTCACTGACTAACAGACCAAAGCAAGGATGAGGCAACTTGAGGCACAGGAGAATCTTCAGCAAGAAAAAACTTTAAAAAAAATATCAATAATATCTTCAAAGAGTTAGGAAGAGATATTGTAACCATAAAATAAGAATTTCATTTCCTATGAAAAAGTAATGGAGAAAAAGAAAAGCTCTATGAAATTAAAAAATGAGAGTGGCAATGACAAATTCAACTGAAAGACTGAAAGATAAAATTGCAGAAATCTCAAAAGAAAGCAAAACGACAAAAATAGGAGAGAAAAAAATAAAAATAAAAATAGTGAGAGGACTGACCCAAACTGTCCACTGTCCAGAAAACAGGCCTAGAGACAGAAGCCAGAGAAAACAGGAGGGAGCAGACCATCAATAAAATAATTCAAGAAAACACTCCTCAAATGAGGGATGTGAGTTTCAGACTGAAAAGGGCACAAATGCTTGCAGCCTAGGAGAGGAGACAAACACAGGCGTAAAATGTAAGTCAAATATACGATGTACCAAACAGTAATAAACGATATGGACAAGCGGATGGCAGGAAAAGGGCTCAGGAATGCTGGGGGTGAGATGGGAGGTGACTGTAATTTAAGTAGGTCAAAGAAGGCCACCAAGGGAGGGTAACACTTGAGAAATGATCTGAAGGGGGGAGGTGAGATGAACCATGCATGTGGCTGGCTGGGAAAAGGGCATTCCAAGCAAAGAATAAGTACAAATGTCAGAGGCCACAGTACACTTGGCACCTCGATCCAGAGAACAGAGAGGAGGCCACAGAGGCTGGAAGGGCGTGACTGAGATGGAGAATGAAAGGAGAGGTCACAAAGTTAAGGGCATATTGAGAGAGGCAAGGGAGGGGGTGTGGATCATTGCAAAGACTTAAGATTTTGACTTTTACTTTGTGAGAACATGAGGGTTTTGAGTGTAGGACAGACACAGTCTGAAGTCATATGACATATACTTCCAAAGGCTCATTCCAGCTGCCACATTAAGAATTGACTGGGGAGAGGAGACAAGAGGAAAAAGCAGGGAGACCAATTAGGAGGCTGCCTCAATAATCCAGGAGAGAGATGACAGACCGGTCCAGAGTGATAGCACTGGAGGTGGTGGGAAGAAGTTAAAGCTGGGAAATATTTTGAAGATAAAAGAGGATTTGCTGACAGATTGGATATGGGATGTAACAGACGGAGATGAGTTCAGGTTTTTGGCCAGGACAGAGTTGCCATTAACTCTAAATGGGGAAGACTAAAGGAGGGCCAAGCTTGGGCCTGTTGGACAGGAGAAGGTCTAGAAGATCAGGAGTTTGGTTTTGAAACATGAAGTTTAAAGGGCCTGTTAGAAATCATGTAAGATGTTAGTAAGCAGGTGAGACTGGGGAGAGAAGTTTGGAAGTTACTGGCATATGGTTGGTATTTAAAGCCATGAGAAGATCTCACAAGGAGTGAGTGTATGAAGAGAAGCAGTCCAAGTACTGAGTCCTGGGCCCCTCCAAAGATCATAATAGGGTGACCCTAACAAGAGGTATTCAGTGGAGTGATGGGAGTGAAAACCTGAACAGATCTAGTTCAAGAGAACAGGCAAAAAGAAGTGGAAACAGCAAGCATAAATGACACTTTCAAGGAGTGTCCTAAAGGGGGAGTTCTATGGGGTAGATGATGGAGAGAGAGTCAAAGCTCATTTTTAAGATGAGAGGAATGATAGTATATTTGTATCCTGATGGAAATGATTCAGTTTGTACCCTGCTGGAAATGTTGATATTGTAGGACAGGGGTGTCAACTCATTTTCAGTGGGGGCCACATCAGCCTCGTGGTTGCCTTCAAAGGACAGAATGTAATTTTAGGACTGTATGAATGTAACTACTCCTTAACTAGGGGCAAGGAGCTCGGCGCTGACGCCGGGTAGAAACAAGGTACATAGCAGGATAAAACGAGGTAGAAGGCCAGATTCGGCCCACGGGCCTTGTATTTTGCCACCTGTGTTGTAAGGGGAAGGCAGAATTTCTGCAACATTGTTCTCTAGTAAACAAGAAAGGACTGGCCTGAGGTGGAAGCCTGGGCAGTTGACTTGTACTAAGAGAAATAGCACTGTATGTATAAATGAATGGGTGGGAACTTACGGAAATGCTCTTACCACTTCTATCTTATCAGTGGAATACGAAGCAAAGTGTTTAGGTAAGAGTTAGAGAGGTGGGGAGTGTAGGTTGAGGAACTGTGAAATAATCATCTAAGAATAAAGCAGTAAATGAACTAGAGCACTGTAATAGGACTGCTGGGCAACAATAAGGGCCTGCTTGAGCACCGATTACCCCGGTCAGTGTTCGTTCTCCCAGCCACAGCTACAAAGGTGGCAGCACAAAGTCAGTAGAAAATCAAAGATAATGAGGGATGGGGTTTTGCCAAACAAGTACAACAAAGCAAGAAAATTACTGAATATATTTTTGAGGGAGTGAACATACAAACATGAAATTTCAGCTGGATAAGAAGGAAAGTGAGACCACAAGGGGTTGAAGGACATTTATATAGGTGGTAGGTGCCAGAAGGGTCAAAGAATTATATACAGCTCTATATGAAATCCCCTCATGATGACGATACAGGGTCATGCAGAAAGGATTACAATAGGCACAGTATCCCAGTCACCTCAAATGCCTTGTGAACAAGAGTTAGGGAAGAGTGTAAACAAATAATCACATTATTTTACATTCTATGCTACAAAAGGAAGGCAAGCATGTGAACATTTTTTAAAATATTTCATTCAATAGGTTAAAAGAAAACACATCTTGTTGCTTGAAAGGGAAAAATGAATACAGAAGTCAGAACACTAGAGAGTGTAAGCTAAACAGACAGGAGTCAGAGAAAGGAGCGTGTTTGAGGTTTTTTGAGAAGCTGCAAACATTGGTGATGAGTCCTGGTGTGTGATATTGGCAGAGTGACAGAAGCTGTAGAACAAGATCAATGGAATGGCAGATTTGAGGGACTGAGAAGCTGGGTGTTAGAGGCATGCCCGCGCAGACAGTGAAATCGCTAAGAATTAGTGACAGCAGAGCTGGAGAGCAGGGCACATAGAATCATAATAATATATAGGATGTGTGCGGTCCTAATTCAAGCACTGAATATTAGTCTGGCCAAAATTGGGAGGCAGGAAGGTGAAGGGGAGGAAACACAGGTTGGGGTGGGGGGATGACAGGTAGGGGTGAGAAGAGGGTGCTAAAAATAAATCTTCATCTTTGGTAATGGAGAGTCAACACATAATATCTAAAAGTGAACAAACAAGAAGCAGAAACACAAACAAGATATTTAGAGACATTCAGGTAAAAACCAAAAATATCAGTTAAAAGACTGAAACAGATTGCCTCTGGATGGAGATGGGGCATTTGGAGATGGAGGTGAGACAAGGGCATGCTGATTTTAAATAACAAGCCTTAAAGAACTACTTGATTCTTTATGCTGCACTATAACTAATCAAAACTAAAAACTTGAAAAAAAAGAAAACTGACTTGTTCAAATGTAAATAATGATGTAACTTCTAATTATGTGTTATTATTCACCATCCCAGATTAATCAGATTCATAAGAGCAGTCTAAAATACTCACAAACCCTTGTTTTTTCCCTCAGGAAGGATGCCATCTCGTTAACTGATGCTTTCGACTTCACGGACCAGTGTTTAAATTCGGCACTTGGCTGCTATGACGGGAATGTCTATGAACGTCTGTCCCACTGGGTTCGGACGGCGCCAACCAATACTCAGGTAGCTGAGTAGAACACGTTATAAATTATGCAAGAGAGCAGAGAACAAGCAGTGACTGTACCTCCCTGTGTTTTCCCATTTTAATTAATTCCCACTAGGTTAGAAATCACTTGGCATAGCATGTCTGTTTAAAATATGTTGAGAATACATAAAAGAAACCAGGAGGGGGTTGTGGCCTGGCAGGAACTCTGAGTCTGGACTGGAATCAGCAAAGTGCACTGCTCCAAATTTGATAAAGGGAATTAGGAGGAAGACCCAAGATTTAAATCATGGCTTGACACACCCAAGGACCTACGCACATAATGGCAAATTGGCTTTTAAGTAACAAAAATAAGATAAATCATACCTCATCTTATTTTTAGGCTCTTAACTCTGTTTTATGTTGATAAAAGTGGATATTCACGGGTGATAGGAAGCTTGGATGGACTGGAAAGAGAGTCTCTCTCAGATCTGACTGCCTGGGAGAGATGCCTCCTTCCTCTTCCCTTTAAGGATCACTAGCCCAGGAACATGGAAAGCTGCTGCACTGCCATCAGTAGCCCAGCAAAGCCCAGTACATTACATTACAGTCCAGCACATTAACAGGAGTTAAGAAATAAACCGGGTATTTAGAATTTGAGGGATCGATATTCTAGGAACACAAAAGATTATTTTAAGTTCTATCATGAAAATATGTTACTCAGATGGTGAAGCTTACTCTTTTGCCTCTTAGGTCAAATTTCAGAAAAGGTGCCTTAACACCTCATCAAATTGGCAACTCTCAGGCTTTCATTCACACCTACCAAAGTGTTAGACTTGCTCTTAACAGTTTGCATTCTGTCATACCTCAGAGCTTAATTTAACAGGATCATCTAAAGTTATAACACGACGGGTTATGACCAAGATGGTTGGCCAATCCATCCTCATCCATTCTCTTACAGAAGGCCAATCCATTTTAGTCATTCTCTAACTCCAGGAAGGCATCCTTTTGACTACAAGCAAATAGAAACAACTTACTAAAGAAGGCATGATACATTTACTGCTTAGTACAGTTAAGCTAACACTAGTTGTTTTACCTTTTCTAGTGCTTAGATCTCTTTACTTTCTAGTATTTAAATCCTGGCATGAAACTTCAGCAGCCCTCCCACTCCAGAATAGCTCCTGTGGTCTGAAGATAAATGCACGCCCTTTGGTGCTGCAGGGAAAAACCTACCTTGCTGTGACCCATCAGGAAACGCAGACAAAGCCTACCTCGAACCTGTTTCACTAGCACTACACAAGGGAACATGCTGGCTCTTCCGACTCTGCACGTTCACCAAAGCACACAGGGGGCTTTCTTGTTCTTCTACTGTTTCTAACATTTATTTTTAAAGAATTTAATCTGGACACCATGTGAGGGCAGGCTTACTTAAATGACAGGCATGACTGACCCACAGCACCAACAGATTTGGTAAAATGTTGATGCACTTCATCCCATTCACTTTTCCCTTTTCTTTCTTGCCTGCCACTTCACTGCGAACAAGGATGGAGTCTTCATCTTCCTAACTCCAGGATCTATCACAGAGAGTAGACTTTGCATTTATGCAGTAAACATGGTTTCAAGACCTACACAGTAAGATGAAGGAACCTGTTACATACACAATGCTGCAGACCTCCCCATCCTAGCTTCCATTACCTTGCTAAAAAGATGACCGGCACAGCAATGTGGCTCTTTCATGAAAGCGTTTAAGAAGTGAGATTATAAATGACCTTGGAGAACTGTTTCCAATTAGTTAAAATGATACTCGGTTGCCTGCTATATAGCCACATGGGCTTACATTTCTGGCTCCTCTAGAGACCAGCAAAATAGCACCTTTAACATGTATTTTTTTAATCCGCTGTAGATAATTTTGAAACTGCAGTAAAAGGCATTTTTCATCTGCACTAGCTGAAAAAGGTACACTAGACGTATTTCAAATAAATTAAAATAACTATGTTAAAATATGCCTTGATGACACAATGTGCAAATGGGGATCTATTTCACTAACATTTTCCACCAAAAGGAAAGGTACCATGCTAAATTAAATGTCTCAGAATCCTAAGCCAGTCTCTCTTGTCTGGGAAGGTAAGTGATGAGCTTTCTCCCGAGACTGAATGATGCACTCTCCCATGGTTTAGTTGAGCCATGGTATCTGGTTTATTGTCTTTTTTCCTGTCTGGACACTATTTCAAGCCAGTTTTCCAAAGTGAACAGCAAAAAGCTGTTACCCTCCCCACATGAACTCATATCTAAGTGATTTCCTACAGATGCAAGCAGTGGAGGAAACACTTGGCATGATCTCAAAACAAGATTCCTATTTCCCCAAAATTATTCTATTGTAAAAGTTTGTCCAGCTAGTTGCTAGAGGCATTAATAGACACAGTTACTGATTCATTCACTCATTCAACATATTTATTGAGCAAATACTATGTGCCAGAAACTATTCTAGGTTCTAAGGATACAGTGGAGAATAAGAGTTACAGACACTGTCTTCAAGGAGTTTTAGCCTAGAGAGGCAAAAAATAAACAAGTAAATATTACAAAAGATGAGAATAGGGCTGTGAAGGAATAAATCAAGATATTATATTAGAAAGTAATGGGGAGCCCGGACTGTAGTGGCTTAGTGGGTTGGGTGTCGTCCTGCAAACCAAAAGCTCGCCAGTTAGATTTCTGTTCAGAGCACGTGCCTGGGTTGTGGGTTCAGTCCCCAGTATGGACACATGCCAAGGGGCAACCAATGATGTTTCTCACATAGAAGTCCCTCTCCCTCTCTTTCTCCCACTCCCAATCTCTCTAAAAAACAAATAAATAACATCTTTTTTTAAAAAAAGAAAGAAAATAGGGAGAACCTATTCTGACAGAGAATCTTACTTACTTGATTCCACCTTCTCACTCCTTGGTTTATATGGTTAATATTCAATTTCAAAGAGCCTCAAAGAGTTGAGCTCTTTATTTGTATTAAATTCCAAAAGCAAATGATAACTGTGTTTTTCAATTGGCCACCTGCACCCACGATTTAAAATCTACTTAAGAAAACAAAGGATGCCCTTTAAAAAAAAAAGTTTCTCCATATGTTCACATAAAATGAATTTTTAAAATAATTTTTAAAATTAAGGATCTTATGTAATATTAATTTTAAAACTCAAAACAATTTGAAGTTATTAATTCTGGCACAAATATTCTGTCTTAATAATGTACTTATTTCTACAAACAGGGGAACCCTGCCTATGAGAAGTATCTAAGACCACTACTACAAAGTTGGAGATCCAAGCTATGAGACAATCAACAGCATTCAAGAAGCACCAATAAGTGATAATGATAATATGGTAAACATGTCATTAAAATTTTAAAGTACACATATATGTGTACTTTTTAGAGTCATTACCTTCTAGAGAGAGTCTGAAGTGAATGAAATACCTGTGATTTACTTCAAAATAATCCATGGGAAGAAAAGGGGTGAGTGAATAGTTGTTGATGTTAGTCAATGGGTACATGGGTGTTTAAACTATCCTCTCTTCTAAATATGTATGAAATTTCCCGCAATAAAACATAGTAGCACTATCCAACTGTAGCATATAGCTTGTTAAATGCCAGGGACTCACTAGTTATTATTTGTATCTATAGCACACACTTAGCCAAGGGTTTAAAAGGACACACACATGCACAACAGGATCCTTCTCCAAAAGTGCCTATACTTGGTGTAATCCAAATATACTGTACAACCCTAAGACTGCAAGTAAGTATCAATTATTTTAAAATCAACTCTTCCACAGAAAATTAAAATGCATAAAAGAATTGTCAAATTACCCAAATATACTCAAGCTACATTTTTCATGTCATTTTCAGTTGTCTCAGCATATAAAACACTCAAAATTAAATGCCACCAGACAAATTAAATTGCAAAATATCTTAGCTCGCTACTTTTCCTAATTACCTCATATAAATAATCATTCAGTTATTAATAATTAATAAATCTGGGAA
Organism: Tonatia bakeri; assembly: GCA_004024845.1. Taxonomy (NCBI): domain Eukaryota; kingdom Metazoa; phylum Chordata; class Mammalia; order Chiroptera; family Phyllostomidae; genus Tonatia; species Tonatia bakeri. Next base: position 16,509 of record PVIA01011376.1, read on the forward strand.
AACTTACCCAAAGCAAACTTATCTCCAGTAAACTCGACAAGGAAGAGACCTCATAAGGTTTAACGTTTAAAATCTTGGAAGGGCAAATATTATTCTCATTTCCATACCAGTTTTCAAACCAAATAATTTTATCTCATGTTCACCTCATCTACTTTAACAACACATAAGAGGCTCGGGTGTTTTGTTTTGTTTAAGGTAACCATTAATCAGTTTAAAGTAGGAGGCAATTTTCTAAAAATATAATCTCATACTAGTACATTTACTGAAACTACAGTAACCTACCAATAACATTAAGGAGTTTTAGTTTGAAAAAGGGGTAATCATAGGTTTCTGAGTGGTAGTCATTTGTCAAATCTTAAAATAAACTTTCTAGAGACTGGCAAAAATGGATGAAGGTGTTTTCATCCTCTTTTCAGAGGCAGAATCTCAGAGGAAATAAGGAGTGATCTGCCTCAGGGCACATAGCCTTAGAACGTTCCTCCCATAGAATGAGGAAGATACTGCCAGACTTCCTTTTAGAAGGTGTTCCAGCAAACCAGCAAGTCTCACTATAGTTAACATAACCTTCCCTGTGAGTAACTTCCAAGAAATAGAATCAAATGAACCACACACAAAGACTACAGTGAAACAAATAAATGAACACCTATCTTCAACTACTCCAGATCCTTCATTCACTGCAGTTTATTTCTTCTCCTCAGAAATAACTTTAATAATAAAATACACTTCTGGGTCACCATAATATAAGAGAATAAGATAGCTGAAAAGTCAGTTTGTCCCCATACTCAACACAAAGCTAGGATAAGGGTCATGTTCAGAACTATGACAAATGGCAGCTTGTTGAAGAAAAACCTTTAATCCTCAACATAAATCCTTTTTGACAAAAGTTGTCAAACTGTATGTTCAATGTTAGAATTGTACTCTTTTAGACAAAATTAGTAATCTCATCTATTCCTGCTTTAAAAACACAGCAGAGTTCTAAACTACAGAGTTATAAACTACATCCTAAACTGCAGAGTTATAAACTACATCCTAAGGTTCCACGGAGACCTCTTGAATCAAATACCAGTGTGGCTTGGTAGCGTATATTGGTACTTAAAACAAACAATGCATACTTAGACAAGGAATGATTTTCCCCCGTAAGTAACAATAGTCACAAATACAAACCCAGTTTTTCTATTTCGCTTTTTATTAGTTCTTTTTTTTCCTGGTAGACAGTACACTTGGGAATTAATACTGCACCAGGCACAAGAAGTTAAGATTTCTACCACAGGGACATTTTGTATTCAGAATCCAATATAAATATTTCTAGTCAGACATTTCCATGGCTACAGATATTTGGTTGCTTGATTTATATGCATAGAAAGAAACAGTTGTCATAACTGTAAAAAGCAGTACTTAACAAGTACTTTTAAATGATTAGAACAGTTTTCCTTTAATATTACGATACAGCTTATTGGTCTGGAAACTAGGTCACCCTGCATGATGTTTTGATTTTTGTCAAAAGCATCATGCGTACTCTGTTTATTCTTTCATTCCTGCATTTTTTAGTCTTCGAGTTGAGCTAGGGACTATTTAATCAGAAATCATTTTAGCACTGTAATAAAAAAAAAAAAAGCTCTGTTAAGGGTAGATTATATACCATAATAATTTCAGACTTCTTTTTATAAAAAAGGTATCTGGAGACTCTGAACAGGCACATGCATACTCAGGGCAGAGTGAACAAAACACAGAGGATTCTGCTAAAGCACAAAACTTCCTTCTGGTCTTCAATGCCTGCAAATAAATACAAAAAAAAAATTTCTTTTAAATCCCACTCTGTGATTAAAAAAAAATCAGTCTTTTCCATCTACTGGAGAGTCAGTTTCCAGAAACTTTTCCCAGGGTTAGAAATCAATCATCTGTCTTCCGGGCCAACCTACAGAAAGTCCAGTTGTGCTCCACTGTGTTCTCATTGGCCCGCTCACTCATGTGATGCACTCGGGTGTTGCGGATCGTGAAGCCTTGTTTTGTGATATATTCCATCAGGTGGACCCGCAGAGAAACTTCCTGGTGGTAATCACAGGGTCCAAAAGTGAAGGAAACCTGGCAGTCTCTGGTGTCCATCATGTGCTTATTCCACTTGGTAAAATAGTTTGAGATACCTTCTAGTAAGGAATGGACCTTGGTGGTGATGGTTAACTGGGTTATGATGACAGCTACTGGATTGGAGTACTTAGAAAGCTTCCGAGTACTAGATAGCTCCACAACTTCTTCAAAAGTATCCATAGGATACAAAGGCTTAGGGTCATTGAGACACTGAATCAAGGGCTCGATTTGATAAAAATCTGCTTCCTTCCGAAGCAGATCAAATTCCTTAAAATCCAGAGGTAAGGTCAACTCTGAAGTTCTTAAGAAGTTGAGGACATATCTGAAGAGAGGTCCATCTCGATCAATGAAGTAGTTGCCTTGAGGGTCTCGAGCGGTGGGGAAGTCCCCGCCAAACATAGCTCCAAGCATGGAATCCGGGTATCGCGTCAATGTGGTGAGAGACGTTGTGTACAAGTGTCCACCTACATTTAACGTGACGGGGTCAGTCATCTGAAATTTTTTAAAAAAATGATTAGTCACCTGAAAGTTTCAAACTTCTAACTTTGACAAATTAAGAAAAATGATAGCAAGCAAAGCAAAAGATTCCTTCAGGCTGTAAGTTATTTATCAATCCTATTATGCAAAACAGCTTTACTTTCAGTGATTAAACCCACCTAGACGCAGGGATCGAACATATGCATTCAATAGGGAAAAAAGGGATAAATCTAATTCCTTAAAGACATACTAAGAAACAAGAGCATGACTTCCAAAGTCATTTAATTTCAAGCCCAGAATCTAAAGAGAAGTAGAGTGCCATATTTTGCCATGTATAATGTGTACCCGTGCTTTTGGCCCAAACTTTCAGGGGAAAAAAATCTTTCATTTTTTTTTTAATTCAATTATTTACTTATATTTAGATGCTTGTTTTTTGGTGTTATAAAGGAATTTCAGCATTTATTTTTTAACATATTATGGTACAAGAACTTTTATGTAACAAATAACTACAAAACACAACAGACACAAGGCATTTCAAATACTATCCGTGAATGATACATACCCCAAAATGTGGGAAAATAGTGTACATTATACACGGCAAAATACAGTATATTATGGCAAGACAAAGGCCAAACTAAAATAAACTAATTTAAGTGTTTCCATTTAAAAGAGACTTCCATTTTTTTTTAACTCAATTTGATATGAAATAGGCAAAAAAATGATTTGATAATGAAAAGAGTCTACTTTTGATATTTCTTTTGTTTCTCCCTCATCAAAAATGGGGGGAAATCATGAAATTTATTTTAAAGATAAAAATTTGTGCAGACCTAATCTTCATAACTTTTTCATGGCCATGAGAGTGGCAAATACCAAGTTAAAATACACAGTTTGGTCGCACAATCTCATATACCAGCAACTTTCAATTTCAAAATCTGACAGTGTATTCACTTTTGTAACATTAATGTTGCAATCTGGCCTTTCGTTTTGAAAAGCAAGCTTCTCTAAATAATATATACCTTCAGTTTGAGAAATCATATTTAAGAAAACATATAAATACAGACAGATGAACAAAGTGCTAGGCAAGTAAAATATTTCTTACCAAAGGCAAAGAATAATAGGAAGACACACACCATACAGATGTAAAGAAAGTAAAAACGGGAGAAGTGGCACCTTCTCAATGGTTAACCTCCCTAACCACAAGGAAATGCCCTCCGTACCATTACCTACTAGACCCTTTTCGTAGACTGCTCTATGAAGGAAGAGTGCTAAGAGCAACTTTAAAGACCAAAAATCATGATCTCTCTCAAATAAGTGAGTAATTATAAAGTTACTTTGAGAGTCCAAACTAAGTATTCTTACATAAAAACACCAAACCAAACAAAAACACCTCCCAAATACATTCTGAACTAATTAATGGGGGGCTGCACCAGTCATTTTCACTTTTACAAGATGTACAGTATTGTACCTAAGAATACATCAGAAGGGGCAAAGACATAAAAAAATAATTTGACAGCCTTCAAAATGCATCTGCAGAGGCCTCTCACCATATAGCCCCAGTCTCCATTATCCATCTGCTCCAGCGCGGCGTCTGGGGAGCCCAGGATCCAAGGAAACTTGGGGAGAAGAAAAAGACATGACAGCACATGTAACTATGAAAACAGAGAAGGTTTTTACACCCCACAGGGCAGGCGAAACACCAGAAAACTATTCATTTTTGCTCAATTAAAAATTGCCACAGGGCAGCCCTGGCTGGTGTGGCTCAGCGGACTGATCAGTGGCCTGCTAACCAAAGAGCCACCGGTTCAATTCCCAGTCAGGGCGCGTACGTGCCTGGTTTGCAAGCCGGGTCCCCAGTTGGGGGTGCGAGAGGCAGCCCACTGACATCTCTCACACTGGTGTTTCTCTCCCTCTTTTTCTCCTTCCCTTCCCCTCTCTCTAAAAATAAATAAATAAAATCTTCATTAAAAAAAACCCTGCTACAGAGCAAAGATCTGAAGAAGAAAGCATTTCTCTAGGGCAGCAATTTTCAAATGATGTGCAACACGAGTTTTTAAAACATGCAATACCTGACTACTTAGTCAGGGGCACTGACCTCTTTTCCCTCAGACTGTCAAAAAAATGACAACAGCCAATACAACAATAGCCATCGAGTATGAATAAATCAAAATTATACCCTTTTTTGGAAGACTGGCAAAAAAATAGAATATATTTTTGGGGTTTCCACCAAACTCTACAGAGAAAGAATTGTCCTATACTTAGAGAAGGAAGAGCCCAGCAGTAAACTAGTCATTCAAATCCTACCTATCTTCTCTGAAAATTCAATTTTTAGAATTTCTATAGTAGAACACTATGATTAACTCTACAACTTTATCCTTATACTTTTCATGGTCCTTATAAAAAAGGCTGTGTATAAGAAAGGAAGAAAAAACACTCTTCTTCATCAGCATTTCAGCTATACAAACTAAACATCTCAGTAAAAGCATTAAAAACTATAAACCTCCAAGACACCAGTACTGATTTGCAAGAGAAATACACCAGAATGATATTTATTTCATAACATGAAACTAATTATACTTTTAATACTAATACATGTCATGTTATACAATAATCAAAACAAACAGAAAATAATTTAAATGTCAAACCATTAGAGCACAATTTGGGGCAAAAAAGAACCTACAAATCTGTTTGAAAGTCACTCAGCCAGCACTCAGGGAGAGCCAGGCTGAAGACGCTGATAAACACTCGGATACTAATGATGCCAGTCTGAATAGATCTGCAATTCCAAATTACTTCAACAGATTCCCAGTTACTGAATAGCTTTAGTCAGTACCCTCTCACACACATCATTCCCCAAATTACCCAGGAAAGCAAATTTCAAAAGCTCTGACAAGAGACAGTAAGAAACATGGACTTACCAGTATTTACCCAGGAAAAGCATTGGCTTTTTTACGTGATCTTTAAACAGATTCACTTTTCCCATTTCAGAGGAATCTGGCACACTATTCCCAGAACAGGCCCTGGCTACAGAAGATCACAAAGGCTCTTTCTCAAAAGGTCACTCAGGCATGTAGAGAACATTTGCATAGCACAGCATGCGCTGAAATCAGACCCTGAAGCATCTATTTCTTCACCTAGAAAATTCTTCAAAGCAAACAAGCTAGAATGTGGACCAGACAACACGGAGTTAGTTTTTATTCTCCACACTCAGCTTGTGGAGCAGCTGGGTATAGATATAGATAGGCTTCCACATGCTAGAAGGTGAGAAGTAGAACCAATGTCAAATTCAGGGCTGTTGTGACAAGATTTCATTCCTCACAACCAGTATCTGAAGTAAAGAGAACCAAAAACAGCTTTAACAATTTTTATTCAATAACTGATAAAACAGACAGATAAGTAACAATTTAAAAGGTCAGTCATCCAAAAGTTCTGGTAAGATGCTCATCTTTGGCATCTTCTTATCTTCCCAAGTATTCATTCCTAACAGCCTCAAAAATAATTCAGTCAACCAACATTTACTGTAGGTCAATAAACATTATGTGCTATGTGGATACACAGAAACAGGAAAGGTACAAATTCCTGTCCTCATGGAGCTTTCAATCTGTGAAGAAAGGCAACATTCAGTGCTTGAAGTACAGAACACAATTCGGAAGTGCTGTTTACATAGCACTTCTATACAGACAGTCTACCAGAGGCTTTCTGAAAGAAAGAGCAAGAACAGTTCCATGTGGAAAAATGAAGGATTTCTGGGAAGATCTTGCTCAGTAGACCTCAGCAGGGATATCTGGACAACCTGAGAGGGATTCTAGAATGAAGAAACATTTTAGGTAAAAGAGGAGGGGGCCTTTCTCTCTCACACACACACAACATCCCTGATACAGCAAGCAGAGCATGAATTACTGTCTCCATTTAGAGAAGTAATGGATAAGTGACTTGCTCTAGGCCCCACAGATGGAAAGTAACGGATTAAGAACTTGGGTTTGCTGACTTCTAGTTTAGATCTTTCCATAAATCCCCTCCTTCCTCGGAAACTGAAAGAAACAGAACCCAAGAAACAAGACACTGAAAGGATTAACTTTAGATCCCCTACAGCTATCTATTAACTCTATCCACCTAGTAGGGTTTTATTTACCAATTTAAAAGTAACTCAGTCTGAACAGTCATGATGGGTTTGTAAAAATTCCAGAGGCAAAAATAGCAAGAACCTACTCACTAGTATGACTGAAGGCTGCTGTCCTGTTTATAAGTGAGGAACTCTGATACATGAATATCCAAATGGCTGAATGAAAAATGGGGGACCAAAGAAAGACAAGGGAAAAAAACAAATATCATCAACATTATAGCTGCTATGCAAGGTCTGTCCACTAGTAATCCTTTTTTGTTTGTTTTTCACTGCTAAATCAAAACAAGACAACTTCTTGGGCAATCATAAAAAGAAAATTAGATGATGCCCCTGAATCTATTCCACAGAAAAAGCCAAGGTTCTGTTCCGGTACAAAGATGTAATGAAACCTCAAGCTTAATAATTCAAGAAAGCAATTACGGTAATCTATATCAACCCATGTTTCTTAAAAAGCAACTCAAACCTCTTTACACTTGTGTACAAGATACATCAAAATAAAATGAAATTACTATTATTCACATTCAATACCAATGACTAAGCTACCCCCCAAAAGTCAAACTGTTTACTAAAAAGCTCTAAGGGAAAAAACAATATTGATTAGTTTAAATTTTATCTCTACTCCTTACTTCTATTAAATATCCTCTATGGAAACGCTTAGATACAGCAAGAAACAAACCAAAAAAAGCAGGAACATTCTGGTCTTCCAATAGCTGAGTAATCAGCCTCTGAATTGATAACTATTAAGAACATCTCAGAGACGGCGCAGATGAATGAAATAGAATATAGTCCAAAAGAATTTCCGGAATAGCTTCAATCTCTTCTAAATCATTTTCTTGAGCTGCTAACAATTAGAAAATGATTTATTTGCTTTTCATCCTTTCTCCCTTCTGGCACAGTCTCCAGTGGAGGGCTTAATGAGAAGTTAAATGACCACAAGACAAGCAGCAGAAGGAGATCTTGAAATGGGCATCAAATGGGTTTGTTTTACTGATAAAGACAAAGAAAAACCTAGTATTTCAGAAAATCTGCCAGGAATGGAGACTATGAGGGTAACAATGAAAAAAACAAGCATAATTATACAGTTCAAAAAAAGGCTCCAGATCTTGTAAAATCAGTTCACCTGGAAAAAACATGACCTTTGGCCCAAATAAAATTCTTGTGGCAACTGGATGATGAATCCAAAAATATAACAGTACTGAAAAACACTGTTTTCACTCCCACTTAAGCTTCAAAGGTTAATGTATAAATTCTGTTAGCAGATTATTAAGTTAAGAAAAAATGCTAAAGAATTTATAAAAGCCTTAAGAAAACTTCCTAGGAATTTTCCAAAGTAGCAAATCTGGAAAATGCACAATTAAACAAGTTAATACCTTAAAGAAAAACCAAAGAACCCCTGAAAGCCATTTTCCTCACTACTGCAGAATGGCAATTACAGGCTTCACAGTTATGATGAACTAATCGATCACAAATATTCTGGGTTTATTATTTCAGGTACAGACTAAGAATTCTCTGGGGCAAAAGTTCTACTCCTACATAACAACCTATACATTGCAATACACACACCTCCAAACTTGAATAAATAATTAACACCTATAGCTACTGCCTTTCCAAAGTTTCCAGATAGCTCTTTTAAAATGACTTTCTAGGGCTCGCTTCAAATTGGAGCAATACAGAGAAGATTACATGGCCCCTGCTCCAGGATGACACACAGGTTCCTGAAGTGTTCCACATTATAAAAAGCAAAGAAAGAAAGAAAAGAGAAAGAAAGGAAGGAAGGAAATAAAACACCTTTCTACTCTATTCTTTGTGCCTGGCATTCGGAAAAGGAGACTCAATAAACTTCATCTATACATACCTTCGAATTACCTTTGTACTGAATTTCTCTGTTCTTGAAATGTGGGAGTTTGAAAGTGAAATACTTTTTATAGTAACTAGTTCAGCGACATCTAAAGGAGTGTTCTGGGCTAACATTCACATACAGGCTGGCACAAGTAGCCTGTGCACACGGGCACGGGAGAATGTGACTGTGATGTTAGGTTATCCTTAATTATACCTGTAAAGGAATGGATTGGTTTTTTCCTAAAACATTCTTTTTTCTCCCTCTTCTCTCCACATGTTCCAGAAGAAAGGCTAAGTTGAAAATTGACTTTAATACTAAAGAGCTATCACAAATAGTCACAAAATTATTAAATTCCTCTTACACCCACTCAGTTTCTACAGGATGAAACAAGGTAATGCCACCTTCCGAAAAGCAGTTAATACCACGTAGGCACAATAGTGAGACAACAAGTGACCTACAGGGTAACAGGTCAAAACTAAGGTTCTGCAGTCCTGTACAGGCCAGCACAGAGGAAAGAGAATGGGTGAAGACCTGTATCTCAGTTCTGCTCCAATTCTACTTATGAGACCCTAATTAAATCACTCTTTATGCCCAGCTGCTTCTCTGCAGAAAAGGAGAAAATAAGCAAGATCATGAATTGAAAAACATCTGCAAACTGGACAGTATTAAACAAATATGAAAATATGAGTGGCAGTATAAACAAAATTTCCATGGTAAATTGAGAAACTTGAGATTGTGAACACAAGTAATTTAGAGCACTGGCATGAAGGCAGGACAAATATCAAAGAAAAGACCTCTTCATTTGTTTCCAGTCTCCCCAGGTCTCCCTTTCCCCAGAGCTCCAGAGGGGAGAACTGCAGGTACAGGGAAGCATCCAGCTTTTATAGACATGGCCAGACATCGGAGCTCTTGACCACTGAAGGAACTTCTTGAAAGCATGACTCAGGATTATCTCCACGGTAAAGATGAATCCAAATAGACACGTGTATTCCATCTTAAATAGAATCCGCATATAAAAATTTAAAACCTCTTGAGGGATTCATAGAAAGATCCACCTAGGACTCCTTTATGTAGTAATGCTTTAGTTTCAATACTATTTACGAAAATTCAAATCACACAAACCTTAGGAACGGCATCTATAACCGTCCTGACCACTCAGTCCTTAATATCCATGACATTACACAAAATAAAGTATTAGTGTAGATGGACGGTTCTCAACCAAAGAGCAAGTTTTCTCACCCTACCAACCCTGTAGGTAGAAAGACTTTCCTTTTCCTAGATACACACTTGTTCATTTGAAAATATCAGGCCTGTGCTTCCCCTAGCTCTTTCCTCTCCTGCAATCATTCATGTACTCGGGCATTGGTGACAGCAAGAAGATGAACATGCCAATGGGAAATGGAAAGACATTTAGGCTACCCCAAACTTTCTTAGCCAAACCAGGTCACCCAGGGTCTCGTTGCACCCAAACCTCATCTATCTCTAAGTCCTAAAATTGGATATATCGATTTGTTCTGGAACTGGTATAGTTGAACAGAAACTTGATAACTTCAGCAGAATATCCGAACAGGATCTGTTTCATTTCTCCCGTCCTACCCTCAGACACAGCCTCCACCACCGTCGGCCCAGCAGGTGCTTCAGAGGCTCCCCAGAACCGCGGCCATTTATCACTTCTGACATCAAGCATTAAAAATGCCATGACACACACAAATCTGAGCATAAAAAACTCAGCTGCTGTCAGAGCGTCTCTCTGGGACAGAAAAATCCCCTGAGGCAGGGCTCTCAGAAGCCCTACCGTAAGCTTCAAATTACCGAAAACGGTGGCGAATAAGCACCACCCCCCAAAACAGTAATTTTCGAGCACACCTCGAGAGTCCCCGGCCGGGCGGTGCCTCGCTATTGCCCCGCAGACGAAGTACCCCCACCTCGATCCGGCCCCAGTGTGGGACAGGAGATGCTCCGGGCCCGGGCAGGGGGCCCGCACCGAAGCCCGAACCTGGGTCCTCCGACAACACACGTCCCCTCCCCGCTGGCCTCGGAACCCCCGCCCAAGCCCGGCCGCTCCGCTGCGGGAAGCCCGCCGTGGGCCCGTGCCAGCCCCGGAGCGCGCCGCCCGGGCTCCCCTCGGTCCCTCAGCGCGGCCCCGCCACCGCCCGATTCACCTCAACCGCGCTTCCCCTGCCGCTCCTCTCGGGCTTCTCCTCCGGCCCCCTCCGGCCGGGCCCTCCCGAGTCCCCTAATCCCCTGGCCCGCCCCCACTCACTGCTAGGCGGCAGCGGCCGGGCCGGGAGACACCGGCAGCCGGAGAGCGTGAGCGCAAGGACAAGCGAGCCCGCGCCCAGGGGCGGCGGCAGCGGCGGCAGAGGGGACGACTGATCCCGCTCCCGGAGTTGCGGCTCCAGCCGCCGGGAGCGGGAGGTGCCTCCCAGCAGAGCCGCGGCGCCACGAGCGCGCGCGCCCCCTAATGACGGCGCGTGCCAGAGGCCAGAGGGCCGTGGGCTAGAGGAACTCCGCAGGGCTCCGTCAGGCTGAACAGTCAGTCGGTCTCCGTCGCAGCCCCAAGCCCCAGTCCCGCCCCCGAGACTCCGCCCCCAAACTCCAGGCCCCGCCTAAACCTCGCCTCCACGTCCAGCCTCCGCCTGCAATTTGGGATCAGCCCAGTCCTCCAGCAGTTTTAACTGTGCGCGTCCTCCGACCTATTCTTGTTTTCTCACGAACTTGTGTGCTGTCCGCACCACGTGCTAAGCCTAAGGGGTACAACAGCCATCAAGATGGAAGGGGTCCTAACTAGAGGAGAAAACAGACAAGACCCAAGGAAACAAAATCATGACACGTTTATCATATATTGGGAGATGTCTGATTGAGGGAATTAGATGGGGAATAATGGGACGGGACCTCTGCTTTAGATGCAAAGCCAAGAAAGACCTGGACACTGGGCTTGTGGCAGAGCACCCCTGGAGTGGCCGTCGGTAGGGGAGTCGACTCTAATAAGGTCACCTATCAGGCTTGGTGGACGAGATCAGGTGGAAGATCAGCCAGGCCTGAAGGGCCAACGTGGGCAGCCAGATGGGGAGAAGGACAGAGCTGACTTTAGCAGAAAAAAACCCGACCAGTACAAAGGCTCTGAGGCCAAAAGGCGCTGGCCCTACTTGAGTCTGGGCACCCGTATTGTCCTCATTTCACCAGGAAGTGAGCCAGGACTGCAGAAGGTAGGGAATTACGTAAAAGTCTTGGAACTAATTGGTCTCCAAGAAAACACTCCTTCAAAATCCCATTTGCTCCTGCTAACCAGATCTGTCTCTCCCCTTCCTGGTGGTACCTGACATAATTTTACCATTTTCCCTTCTCCACCAGGATAACCACTGGCCTTAGAAACTTACCTGTGTTTCATGTCTGCATGTGCATGAGCTGGCTGAGGTTTAACTTTTATCATATGATCACAGTCATATCTGATACTTGGTTTTCCTCTGAAAACTTGAATTAATGGGTTAAATAAGTGACATATGCTTCATCAGCATAATAGAGTGCTACATTATCAAATTTAAAAAACTAGGTGAGTTTACAGGGGAACGTGTGAGAAAATAAGCAGAGCACAAAATGGTATACATGATATAATCCTAATTTTATTTATAACAACATAAATATACATAGACAAATATTTTAAAGAAAATACAGCAAATCATTGATCATAGTTCTCTAGGTAGTAGGATGGGAATGTAGTAACTTATCACTTCTTAATGTTCTGAATTTTCTATATTTTCTAGAATCAATATTGAATTTATAATCAGAAAACTGTAAAAAAATCAGAGGTGTTTATTTTTCCTGCAAGAAAGACAATATCAGCCCTGGCTGGTGTGGCTCAGTGGATTGAGCGTGAGCCTGTGAAACAAGAGGTTGCAGTTGGATTCTGTGTCAGGGCACATGACTAGGTTGCAGGCCAGGTCCCCAGCAGGGAGCGTGGAGAGGCAACCACACCTTGATGTTTCCCTCTCTCTCTCCTTCCCTTCCTCTCTCTCTAAAAATAAATAAACTCTTAAAAAAGAAAGAAAGAAAGAAAGAAAGACAATATCAGAATTATCCAACACTGAGATCCCTAGGATTTGGTACCACTGAAAAATCCAGATCTGCTACTGGCTTACTGGTGTCCTTCAAAGAGTCATTTCACCTCTCAGAGTTTCTATTTCCCCAGCTAAAAACTGAGTGGAGCACAGCTGGTGTGGCTCAGTGGATTGAGTGCCTGCCTTCAAACTGAAAGGTTGCCGGTTCAACCCTGACACCCCCCACCCCGCCCCCGTCTGGGCTTATGCCTGGGTCCCCAGTTGGGGGCATCTCTCCATCTCCTTCTCCCTCCTTTCCCCTCTCTCTAAAAATAAATACAATCTTAAAAAATAAAATAAAATCTTTAAAAAAAACAACTGAGTGAAATTAACTTTGTCAGGGATTTTTTTTCTTTTCTTTTCTTTTTTTTTAAGATTTTTAGAGAGAGGGGAGGGGAGAGAGAAAGAGGGAGAGAAACATCAATGTGTGGTTGCCTCTTGCGCACTCCCCACTGAGGACCTGGCCTGCAATGGGACCATGTGCCCTACCTTGGAATTGAACTCGAGACCCTTTGGTTGGCAAGCTAGCACTCAGTCCAGTGAGCCACACCAGCCAGGATGTCAGTGGTTTTCACAAAACTATTCTTACATGTCTCAAAGTTTTTATTGCTATTATAAATTATATTTTCAAACTTATATTTTATAATGTATTGATTGGTGGTTATTGAAATGCAGTTGGTTTTTATATAATAATCTTGCATTTTGCAGACTTGAGCTCTTTTTTAGTTCTAAGTTTATAGGCTCTCTTGAATTTTCTGTGTATAGAATATTCAGGGTCTTCATTTCCTTTTCCTTGTTTTACTGTACTGACGAAAATCTCCAGCACAATGTTGAATTATAGTAATGATAGTGAACACTTCTATCCTGTTCTTGACTGTTTCTAACATGCCACCATCGAATATGGTGTTTGTTGTAGATTTCTGATAGATACCTTTTACTGAGGTACTATTATCAAGGTACTTTATCGAAGGAAGCACTATTGTGCTGTTATGAATGGGTGTTGAAATGTATCAAATGTGGGATTTTTCACCCTAATGTAATAAATGACAATTGTGGATTTTATTACATTAAAACATCAGTGAATTCCTGGAATAAACTTACCTTGATGATGTATTATTTTTTCAATATAGTGCTGCATGCTGTTTGCTAATATTTTACTTAGGGTTTTTGTGTCCATACTCATGAATGCAATATGTTTACTATTTTCCTCTCTTATTTTCTCCATGTGTGGTTTTACTGTCAAAGTTACATAAGCCTCATAAAATAAATTAAGAAATGGTGTCTCTTCACTAGAGCAGCTTCTATAACACTTGGATTTGGATTTCCTTATAGGTTTCTCCTGTAAACCATCTTGGTTTAGAGCTTGGGAGTGAAAAGCATTTATACAGACACCTCAACCCACAATATTCAGCTAGCCTCAGGGCCCACCTCTCCACCTACACAGCTTTTGTAGGTCCACCAGGAATCTTGTTACTGAATCCTAAAGAACCTCCTCAGGTCTCCCCGTCAAGCCTCCCTGGGTGATATATTGACCACACCCTCTGACAGACAGCCCCTTCGGATTTTTCTAGCCTGTCCTGGTTTTTCTCCTTCCTCTGCAGGGCCTCCTCTCACTCGTAGAGACACTCCTCCTCAAGCTTTACGCACCCCTCATGCCCAGGCTTCTGGCCAAGGCCATTGTCTCTGTTCTGACTCCTCCTCTCTGTGGGCTGGCTCAGGCACCTCTGCAGATTCCATCATTGTCTCCAAGCTGAAAGGTTCCAAAATCCATACCTTCAGCCCAGGCCTCTCTCCTTGATTCCAGACCTACAGATGCTGCACACCCTACAGCCCCAACTATGTGCCAGGGACTGTACTATGTGCTTTTACCCTCTGGGTTAGTCCTCTACTGCCACATAATAAATTACCCAAAACATAAGGGCTTAAAACAGCAAACATTTCTTATCTCACAGTTTTGTGAGTCAAGAATTTGCAAGTGGATTAGGTAGGTAGCAGATCTTGCAATCTAGATGCAGTCTGCAGTCAGCTGTAGGCTTAGCTGGGCTGGAAGATTCATGTCTAAGCTCACTCATGTAGTTTCTAGCAGGACACAGTAGATCCTCTTCACATGCGCCTCTCCTGACAACATGGCTGCTGGCATTCCCCAAAGTGAGATTTAACTGAGTACAATAAGCCACAAGGTTTTTCTAACCTTGAAAGTGACATACCCATAGTCTCGTGGTCTCAGAGACCAACCCTATTACAGCTTGAGAGTCACCACATAAGAACCTCACCATACCAGGAGGTGAGGATCACTGGGGTTATCTCGGAAGTTTCCTACCACAGCCTCACAACAACTTGGAGTGCAGACTACCCACATGTCCCAGGTACAGATCAGAAAACCAAGGCAAAGAAAAGTGAAGTCATTGCTCAAGGCCACATAGCCAAGTGTGAGAAGAGAGCTTTGATCACAGCTCTGCCCAGCTCCCTGCATTTTCTCTGCCTTTACAGTCCATCCTCCAATGCTCCACCACCAGTCTCCTCACCTTCAGCATGTGCAAACCTAAACCCTCTCACTTCACCACCCCCAAACCTTCCAAGTCCCCGGCTCAGCTCAGCAAATGGTACCACCATCCTCCCATCTGTCCAGCCCAGAAGCTTTCAGTCATGACTGCTCCTCCCACACCTCTACTCTCAGTGCCAGATACCCCAGCCCTGCCAAGTCTTCCTCCTCAGTGCAGCCTGGGTCCACCGCTCCTTCTCCCTCCATCTCCACCACCATCACACTGGGCCACGCCACCCACTTGTCCATCCTGGACATCTACAGTAGCACCTCCCTGGCCTCCCCCATTATCTGCCCCTACACTGTCCATCTGCCCTCTTCTCTCCAGTATGAGTCACCTTTTAAAACACAAAACTGGTATGTCACCCTGCCTGCTTTAAATTCCTTCCATGGCTCCTATTGCCTTCAGGATCCAGCCCAAATTCCCTCCAGTGTGATCTGGCCCCTGCCCCCTTGTCCAGCCTTCTTCTCTGCCCATTTTGTCTCTCTGGGGGCCCCAGCCCCTTTGGCCACATTTTGGTATCTGGGACCCACTGCAAATTTTTTTCACTTCAGGGCCTCTGCTGTGCTATTCCCTTAGCCTGGAACACTCTTCCCCAAGCTCTCAGCGTGCCTGTCTCCCTGTCCTTCAGCATATTGTCACCTACTCAGAGAGGCCTTTCCTGACCTCCCAGCCAGGATGATGTCCCCAGCTACAACTTCCAAGGTGCATGTCTTTCTCTGTCCTCATCTCACTGCTCCTCAGCTGAACTGTGAGCTCCCCGAGAGCAGAAGCCGTGTCTGCCTGGCCGGCAACAGCACCCTGGACATTCACAGTGAGCCTGACACTTAGCACACACTCAGTAATGATATGACAGTTGGGTGCATTCTCTCCAGTCCCTCCCTTCCCTCTTGCACTCCATACTCCAGCCATTGGGCAATGTTCAGTTCTATAAATGAAGCATGTGCTCCCTCACCTCCAGGTCTTTCCACATGCTATTCCTTCTGCAGAAATACCTTTCCCTCCCATCTCACTATTTACTCAACTAATTCTTATATATTCATCAGGAACTAGGGTTACTAGATTTAGCAAATAAAAATACAGGGTGCTTAGTTAATACCGAACTTCAGATAAACAACAAATAATATTTTTAATGTATGTTATAAACATTGCATTAAATACAAGCACTCTGGGGTTTTTTGTTTTTTGTTTGTTTTTGGCATCCCTATCAAGGAACCAGCACCAGTTCAGCCCTCCTCTAAGACATCTCCCTGGCTTCCCCTCCTGCCCTCTTAGCTCTGCTCAGCCCCATGCCTAGGCTCCCAAACCACCCGCTGCTTGCTCCTACTCAGCATGAACGTTCACTGTGTTTTGAAATTGTTCATTACCAACTAGAATGTGACTTCCTTGACAGAAGACACTGTCTCAGTCTTCATCCAGAGTGTCTCTTTTCACCTGGGACAACCCTGGCCACAGGAAATGGTCAATAGGTTTACAGAGCAGAGAAGTGAAAGAGCACAAAAGAGAAAAAAGTAAACAAGATAGGGAAAGGAACTGGCAAATGAAACTCAGCCCAGAAAATGAGATGAATCTCTTAGATGATTACCCGCAGTGGTGAGCTCCCCTTCCCATCCCAACCCTCCCCACCCCCACCACCTGCCTCATTTCTGTCACTTAGTGCCCCGCTACAACCCCCCCACTCCCCCAACCCCCACCCCTCACCCCCGCCACAACCACCACCCCAGCTTCAGGGAGTCTTAGGATTGGTGGAACAGGAACACAAAAGGAAGGAGTCTGTGTCCCTTTAGGGGTTTTTCCAAAACAGCCTCTTGAGTAATCAAAGGAGAGGCCCTGTGGGGAGCAGAGTGGGAACAGAAGCCTCAGCTATGGACTGGAAGCTGTGACGATCCCCTGGGTAGGAAGGTGCCCCCGAAGTTTTGGGGGTGCAGCCTCACGACTCAGAGAGCTATCAGAGTTTAAGCACCTGGGGGCTGAACCTACGCTCAGCCTACCTGCAGCCATCCAATTACTTCCAACAATCTCAAGTTGGGGATGGTGCCTAGGGTACCCCAAAAGGTAAGGGACCCTAAAGCAGCTAACTGCATGCATTATCTGGACCCAAGACTTTGCTGAGCTCCTTCCAACTACCCCTCCTCGAGTATTCTGAATAGCCAAGGAACTGGCCAGTGGAGAGACCCACTCCTTCTGCCTCACATGGTGATGGGTTCTGTCTCTTCTGTGTGTGTTTCTCCCTTTCTCCCCCTCAGCCCCCTTTGGCCCTTATACCACTGGTTCACCAAGGAGAAGGTCTCTTAAATCTGATAAAAAGGCATTCTTTAGCCTTTTACCCACTGGCTGCCCTGTCTGGGAAATACATTACTAACCCATCTCCCCACTTTCTCCCCTAGGGACCGGCCCCAGTCCCTCTGCACACTTACCCCAGCCTCTGGCACAAGTGACCCTTACAGCCGGCAGTCTCCAGTGCCTCCCCCACGTCCAGCCATGGAGACGCTTTGGTAGGTTTGACGAGAGCATTTTTCTTTTTTTATAAGGTTTTTAATTGCCTATTATTTCTGGTCTTCTCTTTAATCAGCTTCCAGAACTCTGCTGGAAGCTACAGAGAACTAGTGGGAGGAATCTGGTTCTCACCAGTGTTGAGAGGGAGGCCCTGTGGTTGTCCTTGGATGTCATCATCCCCTTCACCATTATGACTCTGTAATTAGACAGAATGGATCTGACATTAGACCAGGAATCAGCAGCTCTGGCTTCTGTCTTTGGTTCCATGAGTGTCTCCTGTGCCACATCTGAGAAGTCACAGGCCTTGAGAATCCTTATATGTCAAGAGAGAATAAAGCTGTCTGGCCATAGCACAGCCAACTGGCACACAGGAAGTGAGACAGCACCAGATTCTGAGTTCTCATTCTCCCTGACAGCTCCGTGCTCTAAATGCTTGGAAATAACATTTTAGTGTTGGTTGTCCTGTCCTATTCCTAATCCAAACTACTTCATCTGCATGTGTTTGCTAGTTTAGCCAGAGCCAAATTCACCTGTAAAGATAACACAGCTCCTGCTCTCCTGTCCCGTCCGTCCTAGGCTGAGTCTCTCTAGGTTCAAGGCTGCTCTTTCCACACATCTTCTTGCAGGACACCCACCCCCGCCCTCTACCGAGTGAGGGAGCACCCTTTCACCACCCCACCACCCAAATGCATCACTGTTTTTTTATCCTCACCTTTTTCATTGCTTTTTTGGAGACAGAGAAAGGGAGAGAGAGAAACATCGATATCAAAGAAAAGCATCAATCAGTTGTCCCCTATTTCCCCCCTTTACAGGGGTTCATACTCACCCAGACCGGGGAACGAACCCACAGCCTAGGTGTGCACCTTGACCGGAATCGAACCTGCAACCTTTTGGTTAGGACAACACTCTAACCAACTAAGTCACACCAGCCGGGACACTTTTGTCAAGGAGTTTGTGAAACTCTGAAATATGGTTGTATTAATTTAGTGAGCTCCTATGTTTTACACAGGTGCATATAACAATATGCGTAAAGCTGCCCTAGTATGGGATCTGTTGATGTTCCAGGAGCTTCTGAAATAAAAGGTATGATGAAAAGGTAGGAACATTATTTTAAACTATTACAATGTCCCTTGGGTTTTGTGATGATGGTGGGGGTTCAACACCTCTGGCTAGCAATGGATCCATTGTTATCCTGGAAAAAAAAAAGGAGAGCACCGCGTAGAGAAGTGACTATAGTAACCCCGTGAAGAGCCATGATTCAGGATTCAGAATTCTGTTACACATGTCACTTATTTCCAGGTCCCACGACACAGCAAAATACGTGGGGTCAGACTCCATCTCACCCTCTGGCTCTGTCACTCACCACCAGTGGGGGCCTGGACCCACTTGACTGCCCCCTGGCTCAGTTTTCTCAACTGTAAAATGGAATAAAACAACTCCTTGGCAGGGTTGTTGTGACAATGAAATGAGGTCATGAAAAACTGATAATGCAGTGTCTGGCAGGAAGTTGGCGCACAATAAATTGGTGACTCTTATTATAATAACTAATTGCTATACCGCTGATTTGAAAGATAATTATAGAATTGAAACTGGCAGACAGCAGGAAGGCCAGGCTGAGAGAGAGGGGACTTTTTGAGGCTGATGATTTGATTGTTCCTCCAAGGCTTCTTAAGACAGACATTTATTTTGGTTGCAAGGTGAGTATTGTCCACGTTGATAATTGCTATGAATAACTAAGGAACAATGGTGTCCACTGACATTCTTACAGCACTTGTGTGATTAGCTAAATATATCTGCTTATAACCCTTTCTGGATTGACACACAAAACCTAAACCCCTACATCATGAAACTAAGTCGGTAGGGTGATATAATTATACAAAATCATAAACAAGAAAGTAATAAATTTTTATTACTTGGGAAGAAATGGTGTGCCCAATAGCTGTGTTTTCTTTCTGTAAATTTTGTTATTGGCATATAACATTCATATAGAATTGTGCACAAAGCATAAACAGCTTGATGAATTTTCACACATAGAACATGCCCTCATAACCAGCACCAGATCAAACAAACAGAACATCACCAGGACTCCAGAAGCCCCCTCGTGTCCCACCCTCTTGGATGATGGTTTCTTTTTCCTTTTCTTTTCCTCTTCCTCCTTCTTCTTCTTTGAGATATAATTTACAAGCCATAAAATGTGTCCATTTTAAGTGTACAGTTTGGTGAATTTCTCTAAATTCATACAGTTATGCAACCATCACTACCATACAGTTTCAGATGTTTCCATTACTCCAAAAAGTTTCCTAATGCTGTTCAAGGTCAATCTCCACTTCCATTTCTAGACGTAGCCAACTAATGATCTGCTTTCTTTCTCTAGAGTTTTGCTTTTACTAAAAAGTTCATATAAATAAGAGCTTACAAGAGTGAAAATACAATAGTAGTCTCTTATGTTATGACTTTTTTTATCATATGTAGATATGCATATGCAGATTAGAGTTTCCCAAGTGTGACACATAAAATAACTTTAGATAGTTTATAGTCTATTTTGATATCTTAATTTTATATTCGTTCTAAGATACATGAAAATACTAGCGCATTAAATCCCTGATGTCACAGATCTTCTTGCTTAGATCTAGAAGAGGCTTAAAAACTAATCAATTTACAAAACATATTAGAATAACACAGTGCACAGATAACCCAAAAATTGTAAAGGTGAATGAAAATGATTAAAGCCAGTGAAATAGTGTTCTGATTAACAAAGAGAAATTAGCCCTGGCTAGATAGCTCAGTTGGTTGGAGCATCGTCCCAATATGCCAAAGTTGCGTGTTTGATCCTTGGTCAGAGCACATACAAGGGACAACCAATGAATGAGTAAGTAAGTGGAGCAACAATTTCATGCTTCTGTATCTCTCCCTCTCCCTCTCTCTTTCTCCTTTCCTCTCTAAAATCAATACATAAATTGTATAAATTAAGAAAGAAAAATTACTTCTGTGAGCCCTGAAATTCTCTGCATCTCAATAATATTCAGAATTTTAAAAATGATGCTCAGAATTTTAAGGCCATTCAGGTATTTTATTGACCATTTCAACACTTTTTTAATGGAGTACCTTCTATGTCTAGATGCTACATAAGTGTTCATTGAGAGATTCTAGTCAAACTGCTTTTTGTATTTATGTCATAAATAAAAAAGGAATTCCATTTTAAAGGAATTTGACCATGTAAACCCAGTGGCACACAGGATTATGTGGGTTTTTTATGTGCTCATAGGCAGCAGTTGCCACAGAGGTTCTGGGCTGACAAGAAGAACCAGAATCCAGGGAAGGGAGAAAAGGTGTTTGGATGATACTCAAGGGAAGGTGAAATTTAGACAGGCAGAGAAGCGGTGAGGTTGGGTTGAGCAACAACAGAAGAACAGAAAATAGCATGTTTCAGGGTAAATGAGTTGACCCTACTGACTAGCACAGAGTTGAGAAGGGTAAAGAGCTGGTGACGGGACTAGAAGGGCTGATCCGAGTGTTAACCAACCACTCACAAACAACTGTGAGCTGAACATTTAAGTACCAGAAATGTAGTCAGAATGTTTAGGCTGCATCAGTCCTTTGTAGAAGGTATAGAGAATGGGTGGATGGATGATGGAAGGCAGGAAGGGATGGTTGGTCAGATGGATGGTCACCTGCTGTATGTATATATCCCACATCCATCTCTGTAGTGTAAGACCTAAAATTAAAGTTCAGGTTTATGTGCTGCCTTGACATCAGATAAAATTGGAGGTTTTCAAATAGTCTGACCACAAGTCCCTGTCCCATTCTCTTCCTGTGAATAAGATCCCCTAACCAAACAATCCTTCTTGTCACAGGGACCAGGACCAGCCACAGTTTCCAATTATCCCTGAAAAGTGGACTAGTCCTTGCCCGCCCACAGAATTATTACAACAAGCCAATCATATGCTCCTGCAGGATCTCAGGGGCACCTCACCCTTTTAATGCTACAAACACTCTTCCCAACTATAACTCCCATGTTGTTCTGTGTGATTCATGGTGTATTGCTCCTCCAAACTGTGAATATAGGTGACCAATAAACTACGACTGTCGATGTCATCTGTCTAGTGTCAGATGTCTTGTGTTTGGTCATTTCCATTACCCTAGGGTGAGATTCCATTCTTCACTAACAGGGTGCAGAGGACATGATCAAAACAATACTCCCCATTTTCCTCAGCTAATGGAACCTGGATTCCTTCAAGGAGCCCTCCTCCCCCACGTGACCTAGGCAGCAGTCACTCCTCCCTAGCTCAGAGATGCAACCCAGTTCCGCCCATTGGTATGTGAGAATATATCAGGTTTCTGGGAAGGGTTTCTTGGCTCCTAAGAAGGGGACACTGGAATAAAATACTCTGTCTAGACATGATGCCCTTACCTGCTGCTCCAGTTAACTTGTAACTGGGAGTAGATACAGACCCCTCAAGAGGAGTCTGAGAAAGAGCTGGAAAACCTGGGTCCTTACCACCACCAGTGGATCAACACTTGTACCTCCGGACAGTGTATTTTCTTATTTATGCCAGTTGGCCTAGCATTTTCTCTTCCTTACAACTGAAAACATTCCATGGATACATCATCTTTAAGCTACTGGTAAACATGAATTCTTAAATCCATCTGAATGGATGGCATTCTTTACTTAAAGAGTTTTCAAAAAGACCTTAAGCTTAAAGTTCAAACTGCTAGAATATGCTGCTGAGATTGATTTAATTAAGAGAGCAGAAATAGATATTTAGTGCCTACTATATACAATATATCCTCTCATTTCATGAATATTTTGTGGAGACTCAGAGTGCTGTGTGTCCAGCCCACAGCATACAAACCGCAAGTGTCAGAGCCAGATATAAAAGCCAGGTGTCACTGTCTTGCCAAAATCCTGCAGGACATCCCATCCTGAATGACTCTGGCTGGGAGCTGGGAAGCCAAGAAAAAGGAAGAGTTGAAGAAGTCTCAGTAGGTCATTTTTAAAAAGCAGAACTAGAAGCCTTCTTCTTATTTTTTTAGAGAAGTCGATCCCACCAGCAATCTCCTATATTTTTTGCCATCTCTGAGCCAGACAGGAAAGTATTTGAAAATGCAAAATTGTTTGTGAGATGTACAATCAATCAGTCTACCAATATGTATTGAACTCATAATATGGGCCCAGCAGCTGGAGTAACTGCTGGGTGCTGTTTTATAGTCCCCCTGAGAGAAAGGCCAGACCATCGCACAAAGAAAGACAGCATGAAGATACCATGAAAAGAGAGGTTTTAAATGCCACTCTAGGCTTATAGGTCTGGCTTTTTTCTTTTTCTTTTTCTTTTTTTAAGTATCTAAAATGCAGTTGAACACTGCTGATAAATACAGATTTAGACTACTGTCAGGAAGACTGAGATTCAAATCCTGGCTTTCCCATTCTTTGCTTTGTGACCTTGAGCAAGTTTCTTATTTCACTGAGCCTCAGGCTTCGATCTGTAAAGTGAAAATAATAATACTACCTAATTCAAAGGGCAGTTGTGGTAGTTAAATAATTCCAGGTTCAGACTGTACTCAATAGATACTAAATAATATTACTTTCCTGTTATCATTTTGTTATTCCTTTTGAAAAAGTAGATGCCTATAATCCCCCACGCAGAAACAGAGTTGGAGTAAAAGGGAGAGCTGGCTGCTGTCCTGGATTATACTGGTGTTAATCCACACTGTTGGTTCTCCCTGTATTTTCCTTTCTCTCTTCTTCCAATCAAGAAAGGAGCTGATTTGGGAATACTGCCTGGAGTCTGGAAACCTGTGAAAGGTGGTGCATTCAGCCACTGGGACAACCTCAGAGAGATTCCCAGTGCCCCACAATGGCAGAAAAGCAGCAGAGGACCCTGGAGACAAGGGGGCCACATGGGCAGGGCCAACAGATCCCTTGGCCAACCATGTGACTGATGACCCAGGGCCAGAAGCATCCACTCCCTCACTTGGGTTTTGCTTAACTCCCCAGACCTGTGTGATACTCAGTGTGTGTGTGCTGCTAAAGAACACAGTGTGTGCGGGAAAAACTGCAGTTAGAGAATTTAACCAGCTCAACCATTTAGTGGGCAGAGGCCTGTGCTCAGAGTGAAGTTCTAGGAAAGAAAGCTTTATTTCATGTCCACCTAAATTATGGACTGAGAGTCATAGCACCTATGGCAAGAATTCAAAGTTGCTGTTCCTAGGAGATTGGGATGGATAGAAGGTTCACATATTCCAGCAAGAACAGAAAAGAAGGTAAACCTGTAGTCGTCAGTCCAGGCCCACGATGGGGAGGAGAGCACGCTGGTGGCAACTGTCCAGAGGCCTTTGGTCTGGTTGGGCACAAATGAGGAAGCAAATGAGGGAGAGGAGGGGCAGATTTAACACACCTGGCAGAAGCCTTTCCCACCCAATTCTTGGTAAATCCAGAAATTTGTGTTTGTGACTAGGGTTTAGTTACTAAAACTGTTATGTAGCAACACCTTTCTGATTTGAAGTGGTTAAGGCATAAAGCTCGTGAATTTGTAGATTTGACGCCACAGCCTTCTGTGCAAACATCTGACTCTCTGCCCCTCCAGGGGGTGAGAAGCCAGCTCAGGTTTCACTATTAGCCCCCAAGCCCTGCTGTGAATTTAAGTTCTTTCTGAGAAGCAAATTGAACTACTAAATCTCTTTAAATCAGCGCTGACAGCCTAAACCCAAGTTTTGGAAGCTTCAGGACAAAGAGGAGGCCCTCTGCTCTGTGCTGTGAAAAGTGAGCAGGCTCTGACTCCAATGAACCAGGGCTTAGATTTTACTATTTTCATCACCTGAACATTTACATTCTGAGAGCCTGGGGAAATGGATCTTTGAGACACAGAACATTAACCTTTGCTAAGCAAAGTCTTGGCTGTCTTTAAGGGCCTATCAAAAAAAGGGTACTCCTCATTTCCATTCTAGCCTGGAGTCAATTAGAAAGGTCAAAACATGGGAGAAGCTCTGGTAGCAGTGAAATCTCAGGAAATCTTCGAGCTGAGAGGGGCTGTAGCCACCATCTAAATCCATTCTGTCATTTTATGCATGAATAAACTCAGGCTGAGGAAAAATTAGGAGAATCTGGCAAAGTCACATTGCTAGATGGTCGATGAACAGTGACTGGAATCCATGTGTCCTGACTGTCTGTTCATTCACTATAATGAACATCTGTTGGTTACTATTCAGAGACCTCTGTGGTTTTGCAGGCCATAGTGTTACGAGAAAGGACTGGGACTGGAGCAGGTCTGCCTTGGGCCAGTCAGTAGTGTGTGGGTTCTTGACTTTGTGCAGAAAGATTTCACAACCTGAGTCCAGGTGATGTTGAGAGTATGTTTATTAAAGTGGGGGCTGGAGGGCGGGCACGGGCAGTGAAAGAAAGGAAGGACTTAGGGCAGAAGAAGCAACAGGAGAGAGCCTAGGCTGTGCTCTACTTTGGTTCTATAAAACATTATAGGAAAGGAGTGAGCCACGGAGGGCTGCTGTTAGCTCACTGAAAAGTCAGAGGAAAGGAGGCCTTGGAGACAGGCTCAGGGACAAGCTTCCTGTTGCTCCCCTGGTTGCAAGTCTCACAGGGACCCTCAGAGTTCAGGAGAGAAAAGTAAAGATGCACGCCTGAGAGGGAAGGAAGGTGTGGGCATGCTCCAGAGAAAGCTGGGTCTTTTTTAATTTTTTTTTTATCCTCACCAGAGGACATTATTTTTCATTGCTTTTAGAGAGAAAGAAAGGGAGAGAGGAAAGGGAGAGAGATGTTCAGAAACATCAATGCTTCTGAAAGAAGCATCGCCGGGACTGGGGATCAAACCTGAAACCTAGGTATGTGCCCATGATAGGGGAACTCAAGAGTTAAAGATTTTGGCCTTAGTTGATAGGCTTAAGTGAGTAATGCAGGTGGAAAGCTGTTTTCCCAGGAACTGAATGCCTGACCTACTTGACTGCAGGAGATGGAGGAGCAATTCTACCTTTGTGCCCCAGGGGGTCTGCAAAGAGATGGTATCTGAGTTGTTGATCAGCAAATAAAGAAATACTAGGAAAATCGCCCCTGGATTGCAATTCTTCCCTGATTAACTTTTTCCCAAACCCCTTACCTACCTTTTCTTCTCCTTATAAAAGTTCAGCTTGAGATGAGATGTTAGAGCGGTTCTTGAAGGTACATAATACATAATCCACTGTCTTCTCAGATCGCTGGCAGCTGAATAAAACGCGCATAAAGATTCAATCCTTGTCTCTGTTTATTGGTTCTTGTACTGACAGGCAGCACGAACACTGACTTTTCCGATTTACCCCTGGCCAGGAATCAAACACAAAAACTCTCAGTTACTGGCAACGATCCAACCAACTGAGCCATACTAGCCAAGACTGGGTCTCCGTCTTGAGGGTTCTTATCTGTTTTCTAAAGGCCAGGAATTGTAGGGGAGGTCTTAGGGGAGCATCTTAATAGAATATTTATCAGTTTTATGCTGATACACCAAAGTGAGATTTATTCTGCTGACCTTATCAGTCCTTGGGTGTGGTTGGCACAAATGGCACTAACTGAATTTGTCACCTACTTCCCTGACTGGGGTGATTTGAGCTTTTTACTCTCTGGTTGGGGAGAAGTATAAACCCTTCACTCTTAATTGTCTTTGGTTACAGAAGATAGGATTTTGCAACTTTCTAGATGGCTGTAAATTGCTTGCCCATTTAACTACTTGTCTCAGTTTCCTTATTCCACTAGTCCTGGCTTACTAACCTATCTCAATAGTGGGGAGCAGGGCCCCAACTACTGCTAATGAAGTGAGAGAGGCCTCAAATCCCTCTCCCTACGTCCTGAAAGCAGAGATGTAACCCAGAGCTAAGCCAATAGGACATTCTCATCCAGCCCTACTGTAACATCCAACCTGCCCATGGCCACGGTGCTGGATTTGCCCTAGTAACAGACTACTCTGACCAGAGCCACTTGTCCTCATGATAAATTAACCTGGTGACCAGGTCACTCAATAACCAATTTGCATAATGAACAGTTTGCCTAAAATTCAGGCTTCACTTGAGTATTTTTGCATTCATTTGACTGCTATATTTTTTTGACCACCTCTCTGTAATTTTTACAGATTTAAAAAATTAATTCCCAATCTCTCTACACCATGCCCCTCTCCTTTCTTAAAGAGTGAATAAAAACTTTATTTTCTCTAAAAAAAATTAATTTCCTCTAAGAGTTTTTCCCCTGCTAAATTTTGTATTTTTGATTAGGTGTTTATGAAATGTGTCACTTTTTACAAACAATGAAATTGCTTTTCTGTGGTGGGCATCTTTCAATAATATGTGAACTTTGAACACTATAAGGGACTTTGTTTGCAAGTTTGTATAAAGACCCTTTCTTCAGGCAGTGCCTTCAGCGACCCCCCCAGATGTGTCTTTTGCCTCAACAGTGTTTGGAGGGAACAGACCAGGGACACCCCCCTTCCTCCAGCCACCTGCCAACCTCTTTTCCAGTTGCCTCCTTCGGAACCACGTCAGCCATCTGAGACCAGCGAACACCACTTTTGAGCTTAACCCCTTATTGCTGAGGGACCATGAGCTCTCCAATTCATCAGAATTATTCCACCAGATGGAGGTCACTGTCAACGGCCTGGTCAAGCTGCATCTGTGGGCCTCCTACACCTACCTCTGTCTGGGTTTCTATTTTGACTGCAATGATGTGGCTCTAGAGGGCATAGGCTACTTCTTCCTGGAGTTGGCTGAGGAGGAGCTTGAGGCATGAAGCGGCTCTTAAAGATGCAAAACCAGCCTGGTGGCCACACCTCTTCCAGGACCTGCTGAGGCCTTCCTAAGATGTGTGGGGTAACTCTCAGGCTGCCATGGAAGCTGTTGTGGTCATGGAGAAGAACTCGAATAAGCCCCTGTGGATCCGCGTGACCTGGATTCTACCCACACACTCATCTCTGTGACTTCCTCTGAGAACCAGTCCTGGTTAAGGAGGTTAAACTCATCAAGAAGATCAGTGACCACATGACTAGCCTCTGGAGGCTGGCGGACCCCCAGATGGCAGTGGGTGAGTATCTCTTCTAAAGGCTCACTCTCTGTGAGCTTCCTGGACTTCCTGGAAGTCTATTTCCCTTGCCAGATTGGGGAAGTTCTCCTTTATTATCTGTTTAAATAACTTTTCCACTTGTTTTTTTTCCTCTTCCTCTTCTGGTACCCCTATAATTCAGATGTTGGAACGTTTAAAGGTGTCCTGGAGGTCCCTAAGCCTCTCCTCATTTTTTTGAATTCTTGTTTCTTCATTCTTTTCTGTTTGGTTGTTCCTTTCTTCCTTCTGGTCCCAAAGAGGTTGGACCCAAGGAGGAACACGCCAAGGCACATCATAATTACATTAGCCAAGATAAAAATGAAGGAGAGAATCCTAGAAGCAGCAAGAGACAAGGAGACAGTAACCTATAAAGGAGTTCCCATCAGACTGTCAGCTGATTTCTCAAAAGAGACCTTACAGGTAAGAAGGGGCTGGAAAGAAGTATTCCAAGTTATGAAAGGCAAGGACCTACATCCCAGATTGCTCTATCCAGCAAAGCTTTCATTTAGAATGGAAGGGCAGATAAAGTGCTTCTCAGATAAGGTCAAGTAAAAGGAGTTCATCATCACCAAGCCCTTATTATATGAAATGTTAAAGGGACTTACCTAAGAAA
>PVIA01011377.1:0-44794 GCA_004024845.1 Tonatia bakeri
GTGGAGAGTGCCGGCTCTGGAGCCCTAGTACGCGGGATCGAATTCCACCTCTGCCATCTGTTCGGTGTGGGGCCTGGGACCAGCCTACACTGCAGGATTGTTGGGAGGATAAATTAATATGTGAAATTGCTTTACGCGGTGCTTAGTCCATACTTTGTGCTTGACAAGCATTTAAGCTATTATCTTTTTATTACCATCAATAGTTTGCATCAGAGGTTAGGGGTACAGTCTGTGACGTAAGCGGAGTAAAATCAACTAGTGACAGTAACCCTGGAAGCTTCTGGCTCTAGCTGGGAGCTAAAGAAGTGTCAACAGGGCTTCGATGGTGGGACCGGGATTGTGCTGCCTGGAGGCAGCGTGGGTGCTGGAGAGCGTGCCCATGTGTGTGTGCTTTCCTGTCCCCCCCCCCCATACTCGCGGTGGCTGCCCCAGACTGTGACTGATGGGACTCGTGCACTTTGGGTGGGGTGGGGGGCAGCTATTGTTGCTGATCACGAGGCTCGTAAAAGCCATTTCCCCTACAGCGCAGGGAAAATATTTCTGCTTAAGCACTGCATGACATGAACTGAAAGGCCTTTTCTGTCACTCCAGTTTGAAAACTCTAGAGATTCAGGCTTGACCTTACATAGACACATGAGTAAGCTAAAGGAGTGTGGTTTCAGGGCACTAAGAATATCCTGACACTCAGACCTCCCTCCCTCCTGTGGCTAAATTCCAACATTAGCATTTGATTTTTTTGTATGAAGCATTACTTCCTGGGGTTTTGTTTTAAATGCAAATGTTCCGGGAAGAGCCCTGACTCCTTTCCTTTGAAAGGCCTGTTTGCAAGGTTGGTCCTTGGTGGGTTCTGGTAACTGGAGTTCAG
Organism: Tonatia bakeri; assembly: GCA_004024845.1. Classification (NCBI taxonomy): domain Eukaryota; kingdom Metazoa; phylum Chordata; class Mammalia; order Chiroptera; family Phyllostomidae; genus Tonatia; species Tonatia bakeri. Next base: position 866 of record PVIA01011377.1, read on the forward strand.
GAGTGTTCCCAGGACCTTAACTGACGAAAGTGGCTCGCTGTGCCTGAGCTAACGGTCGACAATACGGTTTATGCTAAATATTTACTTCCCTTTTGGAAACCTGGGGTTTGGGTGTGTGTCAGGCAGAGGGCGCCTGTGTCTCTACCTCTCAGTAAAGACCCTGGGCACTGGGGCTCCAATGGGCTTCCCTGGTTGGTCACATTTCACACGTATTGTCACAGTTTGTTCCTGGGAAAGTTAAGAGCGTCTTCTGACTCCACTGAGAGAGGGCCCCAGGGAACTGGTGCTCAGGTTTCCTCTGGACTTAATCCCATGCTCCTTTCCCGTCACTGACTTTACTTTGTATCGTCACGAGTGTGGCTGTATGCTGAGTCTTGAGACTTCTAGTGAGTCACTGAAACTAGGGGTGGTCTTGGGGATCTCCAGCACAGTATTCTTGACATCACAAGAAAACTACAGAGCAATATCTAAGCAGAAATCCTCAATGAAATAGTAGTAAGCCAGATCCAACATCACATGAAAAAGGTTATACACTATGACTATGTAGGATTTGTTTCTAGAACGAAAGGTTGTTTTAACATCCAGAAATCAATTAGGTCCTTCTGGTCAAGATGGTGGCATAGGTAAGCATGGCTCACCTCCTTACACGGCCACAGTAAAATCACAGCTAAAATATGAAACAGTTATCACTCAAAACTGTTGGAAATCGAGTGGACTGGAAGTCTTGACAACTGCAGAATTAAAGAAACCACATCCATCCAGATTTTAGGAGGGGTGGAGATGTGAAATGGGCTGCTCACACATCGGCATGTGGTGGGTACAAATTTGGGAGGGATATCTTGGGAGTGAGGAGTCCCAGCCCCACACCAGGCCACCTGGCCTGGGGTTCTAGTGCCAGGAAGGTAAGTCCCCATAACATCTGACTGTAAAAACCAGTGGGGACTCAGTCAGTGGAAGACACTTCTGGAGCCAAAAGCAGTACCCCTTAAAGAACCCACACACAGACTTACTCAGACTCACTGTCTATGAGCCCCCTCACTGGCGTAGCAGATTGAAAAGCACAGGTGGCCTACAGGGGGAGCTGAAGTGTCTGACATCAAGGCTGGAAGCTGGGGAATAGGTTTCTAGTATAGACAGAAAGGCGGGTGGAGGCTATTGTTCCTTTTCTGAACCCTCCCCACAACAGAGCCTCCAGCGACCTGGTTAACAGTTTGCCCCACCCCTGGAGATCCCCTGAGGCTCCATGCCACCCGACCTGTTGAGGAGACTTTTCTATATGAACGGCTGGTCTTGGCTCATGCTGCACAGCTTCCCAAATCCTCTCAAACAAGCAACAGCCAGTCCCAGTGAGCCTCCAGGTTTGGCACTAGCAGCAGCCAGCCTGGAGGCACAGCCTGGCTTCACCTGGGCATCTCCAAGCCCAGCACTAGCAGCAGCCACCTCAGATTGCTTTGTAGCTTATGCAGAGTATCCCTGGTATGAACGCAGGTTAGGGTCGACCTTGGCCTGCACCAACTGGGAAACCCCAGAGCCTGCGCACCCAGTGGACAGCTATGGACCACGTCAGAGCACCACCACCCTGCCCCTGCAAGGCTGATCCTCCACGGAGAGTAGAACTTGATGGCGGTCACGGCCAGGCCTTGCAGCTAATTGGACTGGGTAAACCCCTTCCATTGACCTGCAAATAGCAATGAAGGCTCAACTACAAGAGGAGGGTATACTCAGCCCACACAAAGGGCACACCTCGAGTGCCCAGCCTGGGTGATAGGGGAGGCTGTGCCACTGGACCCTGTGGGACACCTGTGACATTAGGCCACACGACCAAGACAGCGAGTCATAGCAGCTCTGCCTAATACACAGAAACAATCACAGGGAGGCTGCCAAAATGAGGAGACAAGGAAACATGGCCCAAATAAAAGAACAGATCAAAACTCCAGAAAAAGAACAACAAAATGGAGATGAGCAGTCTATCAGTCTCAGAGTTCAAAACACTGAACTCTGGATCTTCAAGGAACTTAGTGAGACCTCAGCAGCATAAAAAGATCCAGTCAGATTAACCTCCTTCGGTTACACTAATTGAAATAAAGAACAACTTACAGGGAAACAAAGAGTGGATGAAGCCGAGAATCAAATCAGTTATTTGGAACATAAGGAAGCAAAAAAACCAATTCGAACAAGAAGAAAAACGAACCCAAATAAACAAGGATAGTATAAGCAGGTTCTGGGACAACTCCAAGCATCCCAACCTTTGCATCATAGGGGTGTCAGACGGAGAAGAGAAAGAGCAAGAAATTAGAAATCTATTTGAAAAAATAATGAAAGAAAACTTCCCTAATTTGGTGAAGGAAATAGACATGCAAGTCCAGGAATCACAGAGTCCCAAACAAGGTGGATGCAAAGAGGCCCACTCCAAGGCATATCATAATTAAAATGCCAGTGGTTAAAAATAAAGAGAGAATCTTAAAAGCAACAAGAGAAAGAGTTCTCATAAGACTGTCAGCTGATTTCTCACAAGAAACTTTGCAGGCTAGAGGGGATTGGCAAGAAATATTCAAAGTCATGAAAAGCAGGGACCTATACCCAAGATTGCTCTGCCCAGCAAAGATATCATTTAGAATTGAAGGGCAGGTAAAGAGCTTCCCAGACAAGAAAAAACTAAAGGAGTTCACCACCACCAAAGTAGTGGTAGTAGAAATGTTAAAAGGACTTATGTAAGAAAAAGAAGATCAAAACTATGAACAATAAAATGGCAAAAATACATATCTATCAACAATTCCAGGTGGGAAGGGGGTGTGGGAGAATGGGTGAAGAGGAGAGGGGGTTAAGAAGTATGAATAGGTAGTTACAAATACATCCCCAAACAGCCCTGGGGATGTAAAGTACAGCACAGGAAATGGAGCAGCCAAAGAACCTACACCCGGGAGCCATGGACAACGGTGTGGTGATTGCCTGAGGGAGTGGGGGTGGGTGCTGGGTGGAGGGGTGCAAAAGGGGAAAAATTGGGACAACTGTTATAGCATAATCAATAATATATAATTAAAAAAACCCCAAAATCAATATAATACACCATATTAGTATAATGATGAAAATCACACAATCATCTCAATATATACACAAAAATCATTTACAAAATGTGTGATACAGTTCCATAAACCTGGAGTAGAGGAAGCATCCTAAACCTGGTAAAAGGCATCTACAAAAAGCCCACAGGAGGCATCATACCTAATGGTGGAAGCCTGAATGCGTTCCATGTAGGATCAGGAACAGAGCAGGGAGGTGTACTCACCTCTTTGATTCAACATGAGTACACGAGGTTTTAGCCAGTGCTACAACGAGAAAATGAAATGGAAGGTGTCCATGTTGGAAAGGAAGAAGGGTTGTAAAACTTTACTTACAAACACCACTCCCCGGCATCTAGAAAATTCTAAGGAATGAATGAACCCAAGTTTCCCCTAGAGAAGAGTGCATTGTGAAGTTTGCATGAGAATGAGTTTCAGGGACCTTCTGTGAGCCCTGAAAGAGCCTGGCGCTGTGGGGCCTGGACAGAGGAGATGCTAAATGGTAAATTAGACATGTGTCTGCTGCCTGCTATGTAGTTCGTTTACCGACCAGAGGGCACAGGGAGGGAGGAAGACAGTCTGTTTGTGCTCGACTGTAATGCCTCTGCCTGCTCATGAATTACTGGGAGCGAGAGAGGCTCTTCCAGGGGATGGGGGGAACAGGAATTTTGGAATTAGATTCAAGTTCAAATCCTGCTTCCTTCCCTTACTGAGCTGTGAGGTTTTGTTACAGAACAACAAGGGGGCGCCAAAGGCAATATACTGTTACCGAAAGGAACCCCCCAGGTTCGTTATGTCCTCCGTCTTATAGGAAAGACATCTCTCAATGCCAGAGATTCGTGAAAAGGAAAGGGAATGTTTATTTAATGCTATACAGACTTAAAGTAGTGACCTAGTGTATTCATCAAAATCCCAAAGTCCCTTAAAACACCCACAGACACACACAGCCCTTCCTTCCCCCTTTGCCCAGTCTGGGGTACCGTATCTCAGGAAGAGAAATACAAGTCCGTGGCTCAGGCAACCCCTGGTTCTTCCCAGTAATCCGTCTCGGCTGGCCGGCTGCCCTTGGTTCTCGGTACCATCAGCTGTGTCGCTGGGACCTCTGCTAAAGCCGGGTGGTGGTTTCTCCCTTCTAAAGTTGAAGGGGTCCCCACTCTGGCAAAGCTGCATGGTTCTCTCTCCACCGCCCCAGCCACGTGGTCCTCTCTCCAGTGGCTGTCGCCTCTGGGTTTAAATCCCCGCACCAATCCTCCTCTGCAGCCTCATTTCCGACTCCTCCCACAATTGGCTACACTTGCCAGCACTCTCATATCCTTCCAGCTTCACTGGGCTGCCATCATGAGTTGGGGCAGGTGTGGCCTCATGCCATGGAGCCAATCATCTCCAAGCTCCCACGCAGGCAGGTGCTGTAACTGAGGGGACCTGCCCCACCAGTTACGTTTTGGTGGGGAAGTTACTTCCATTCCCCTGGCTCAGAGATTGGCCACAGCTATTTAACGTATCTATGCAACCAGTTAAAGGTTACAGATCTGTTCAATGACAACCCCAGAGGTGCTATGCACAACAGCTCTCAATGGCCCTGCTCCATTTGTCCCTTCCTCCCACTCACACCTGTGTGTGTGGGGGGGAAGGGGTGGTGAGCACATCCTAATATTTCCTGAACACCTTGAGTTCTGGACCCCATTCCAAATCCCTATTTGGGGCCCCCCTCTTGGCCGCACCCTGTAACAGTTTTGGCAACCTGTCAGCCTCTGTCCAACGGAGATGATGGTAATGACTACTGTATCTGTTGACGCACACGTTTGGCTGCCAGCCACTGAGAGCAGGGATAACAAGCGATACAGAAGTTTATTTCTTGCTCATGGTCAGAGGCAGGGACATCAGGGCTTCCTTGGTATCATCTGGGACCCAGGAGCCTAATTTTCCCCTGCTATTCTGGGCACGTGCTTTTCATTCTCAGAGTTGCCTTCATGATCCATGATGTCTGTTTAAACTTCAGCCATCATGTCTGAGTTCCAAGCAAGGCAAAGGGCCCAATGGGCCCGCCTCAGGAATCGCTTTTCGTTTTTTGCAGCTTTTCCTGAAGTCCCACACAATGACTTCCTCTACATTTTGTTAAATACAGCTTCGTCCTGTGGCTACGACTAATTGCAATGGAGGATTTAAGACGGAGTCTTTCGCTAGGCACGGTGGCCCTCGAGATTAAATCAGGGCTCTCATGCTGCAGGGGTAGGAGTCATGACGCTTGCTAGGCAAAGCAGTCTCAGCCACGTGACCCTGCCCAGGAGATGGGAGGGCTCAGTCTCGCAATGCAAGACAAGGCCACACACAGAGTGGGAGCTCGGAAGTGTCCTTCCACACCCCTCCCTCCTGCTCTCTCACAGGCTTTGATCAGGAGTAAATGAGTGTTCCGGATGGGGCTGAGCATGGGGTATAGGTGACAGGGGCAATAACCAAGGGATCCTTCCAAGGCTAGTGACTTTTCCATGTTTTATTTTTAAGATTTTATTTGCTTTTAGAGAGAGGGCAGGAAGGGAGAAAGTGGGGGAGAGAAACATGGATGTGAGAAAGAAACATCAACTGTGCACACCCTGACCAGGGGCCCCACCCACCACCCAGGCATGTGCCCTGACTGGGAATCGAACTGGCAACCTTTTCCTTTGCAGAATGGTGACCCACCAACTGAGCCACACTGTTCAGGGCAACTTTCCCGTGTTTGAATACTTGATTCAGTGCCTGTCAGGTCATAGTGCCCGCAAGCACTTTTTGAATGAATGAAAAAGTGTGGGAACCTGCCTGGCGTGGCTCAGGGACTGCCCGCTGGCCTGTGGTCTGAAAGGTCGCCAGTTCGGTCCCCAGTCAGCGCACATGCCTGGGGGGCGGGCCAGGGCCCCAGTCGGGAGTGTGCGTGAGGCAAACAATGTTTCTCTCGCACATCCATCTTTCTCTCCCTCTTTTTCTCCCTCCCTTCCCATCTCTCTAAAAATAAACAAATAAATCTTTAAAAAGAAAAAGCATGGGATTTGCAGTCAGGCAAACCTTGTATTTGAATCTGGTATTTGGCACTTCCTAGTAAGGCTACTTAACCCCTTGAGTCTCAGTGGGTAATAAACTGGGGACAATGACAGTACCCACTTTACATCTCCCTGTGTAGAATAGGGTCTCCAGGACCTTTAGTCGATTGAGTGAATCCTGGTTAATGCTGGCCTTGGGACACTTGCTCTGACATTTTCCCCTTGTTGAGCCTGGCAGGAGAGGGTGAACTTGGGAAGGACAGGGGAGGGGCGGCTGGTCATCCCCTGGTGGGCTTCGACAGCAAGGCCTGGGCTGCTGTTCTGGGACCTTCCCTTGGCTGGTCCCCATTTCTCCCTGTCCTGGCCCTGGGCCGTCTGCTCACGTGATGAAAGAAGATAGTTACAGTTGGCTTACAAAGCAACTTCATGTACATTGTCTCCTTAATTTTTAGTGATCATAGTTCAGGGAGACGGAGTCCACTTTAACTCTGGTGGAGTTGATGGCGGGTAAAACTGGCCGCTGTGTGACTCTGAGAGGGGGTGAGGCCTCTGGCCTTGGAGACCAGACTGCCCCTTGGCAGGAGGGTTTCGGTAGGTGTTCAAGCCCTGGTGGTTGAATTACAGAGGCTTTATGGTCCTTCCGAGCCTACGGGTTTATGATTCTTGCATCCTTATCTTCCCCACAAGAATGCTAAGGCTCAGAGACATTGAAAGACTTGCTCAAGGTGGAGACCTGGGGAAGAGGGCATTTGGATGTGAGAGACATGAAATATCCTAAAGCAAGGGCTGCGGAGGCCCTCAGGCCCATCTGATCTGTACATACAGGCTTGCCCTTCTGGACCCCCTTCCCCGCGTGCTGGCCGCAGGGCTCGGCATCCAGTGTACAAGCTGCCTCGTGCTCAGGGCTGGCCCGGGCTCCCCGCCAGCCTGGCTGCGGAGGAGACAGGCGGAGGCTCCCTTCTCCAGCTCAGGCGGCGAGCATCTCCTGGCCCAGGGCCTGCGAGGGTCAAACCTGGCTCCACCCCTCCCCAGCCTCTACATTTCGCTGCAGGCTGAGGGCCCCCATCTGCACATATCTCATTAATTAAAAATGCTACAAACCATCTGTTTGAGAGGAAGCTGCAGAGAGGGGCTGCTTGCCCGAGGTAGCATTCTTTCATACCTCTCAACTTTAATTGAAAACTTATTTTTAGAATAAAACCCAGACCCATAAACCCTTCTTGCTGCGGGTGGCAGTGAGGTTGGAGGGGCTAGGTGACCGAGGCTCTGGAATCAGGGACGGTGCTCTAGGGCAGAATTGAGGGGGACTGCTGTGGCCAGCTTGTCAGAGGGCATGAAGGCACGGAGGCTGTGGTGCATAGGATGAAAGAGGAGTAAATACAGATGCTGGCAGCGAGAGGTGCAAGGGCAGAGGTGCAGGGGCAGAGGGGCAGGGGTAGAGGGGCAGAGGCGCAGGGGCAGAGGCGCAGGGGCAGAGGTGCAGGGGAGGCCCACGTTCCCTCCTAACCACAGTGCCTTGGTGTGGGCCAGGGCCACTCCCCAAGTCAGTAACTTCCCCTCCTTGGCATACTGGAGTCAGGATGGGTCCTTGCTTTCAACAATGCGATGGGATGTTTTTGAGATGAGAATATACCTGGGCATCCAGGCCCACTACTGGAGCCCCCCACCCCCTACAGGGAGTGGGGACGACCATTGGTCTTCATTTCGGCTCTGCATCTGTCCCAGCCCTGACCATATCCCTGGGAATATTTTAATAGTTCTGTGGTGGTTGTCACTTACGAGGTGGAGACGGGGTGGTGAAGACTCCAGCCAGGGCCTGGCACCCTGGATACTCTGCCCCAAGGCTGGGTTTCTTAGAGATGAGCAGGGCGGCCCCGTGGCAAGGGAGAAAATGGCAGCTCTCCTCCCCCATCAGTACGAAAAAGGCCCCCAGGTTCACTAACGACGTTCAACTACCTCCTTGCAAGTGCAGGACAGCAAGTATCATCCCCACTTCCCGGTTTCCAGGGGAGGAGACCGGAGGCTGGAAATAGAAAGCGGTTTGCCCACAGTCGCACGGCAATTAGAGCCGGGGCTGCTTCCAGAACACAGGCTTCTGGCACCGAGGCCAGTTCTCTTTCCGCTCCAGCTCGCTGCCTCTTCTGATTCCCCGTGCTCTGGCTCTGGGAGCAGAGGGGTGGAGGAGGCAGGGCCAGTGTACTCCGAACCTGATCGCAGGCCTCCCCAGCCCGCGGTGAGCGCTGCTTGCCTTCGATTTTCTTGAGGGAGGCTGTGGGCTGGCCAGAAGCAGCTATTCATATCTGTCCCCACTGCCTGCTGCAAAGCCTCCTGCAGGTCCTCAATTACGTGTATTAAGTGAAGAGGTGAGTGAATGACTGGGTGAGGGATCGAAGGAAGGAGGGAAGCTTGTCCCCTCCAAGGCAAGCCATTCTGCCAGCTTCTGAGACTCAGAAATCAGGGCGATTCAAGCCAGTGGAAACCATCCAGTGATTCCTCACTAGCCCGACCTGCTCGTGTTAAAGCAGAGCCCCAGACAGGAAGTGACAGGCCTGAGGTCACAAGCCCACTGTAGGCGAGCCAGGCCTGGTATCCAGATCGCCCAGCGAAAGACTTTCACTCTTTTCTCTTGCCCTGGGCAGGGATCAAGGACAGGAAGATCAGAGCCACTTAGAATGGGCTTCACGTCAAGTCACGCCAGCCTCTCTCTCCCTAATCTCCCCAAATCAATTTGCAAAACTTCCATTAATACTGTCAGGAAATCTGCAAGCTGTTTAAAGCCAGGGCCCCACAGTAACCGCCTGCATAATGGCTACCTGGGGGAAGGCAGACATTAATGGCATAATTAAAGATTAGCGTGGCCTCGGGCAGTTCAACCACATTTACTTTGCTCAGCAGCTGGTGGCAGAAGAACTTCGAACTTCCCCAGTGGGCCAGGTGGTTCTGTACCTCTCTTACCAACACTCCGCTTGCCCCCCGGAGTCTGGGGTCTCCTGGGGAGGGGGACAGCAGGGCAGCAACTTGTTTGCCAGGTGGTGTGAGTCCGGTTCAAAGCAATGCCGTACAGCGGGGCTTCTCAAACTCCAGCGGGCAGCTGCATCACCTGGACGTCCTGTGGATGCGGGTTCTGACTTAGAAAGGCTGCGGCAAGGCCTGTGACTCTGCATTTCTGACTCGCCCCCAGGTGACACCCGTCCTGCCAGGCCCTGGAACACACAGCGAGTAGCACAGCAATAGAAGCAAGTCTGGAGACGAGGACAGGGGCTGTGGCTCCAACACTAAGGGACACAGGAAGAAGGGGCCGGCCACCGGGCGGTTTCAGTGAGGTTTCCGAGTCAGCCTTGACGGGGAGCTCTCCCTTCCCAGGTGGGAGGGAATTCGTGACACAGGGGTTCAGAGAGACAGCTCTGGAGTCCCAGCTGCCCCGTTCGGAGCCCTGTCTTCAGCACCAAGTATCCAGAGGTGACGATGGTAATAGCGCTTCACAGAGTTTCGAGGACTGAGACCATTCACGTGAAGCGTTAACTTTGGGGATGTGGGAGGTGCTGTGTGTCAAGACGGTTTATATGCACACAAAAAATATTCAGAAGGTACTTTGGTGTTGAAAGGAATGTTTAATTTAGGAAAATCTAGTTCTTAAGTTTTAAGATTTATCTTATAATTTTTTTTGTATAGGTCTACCAAAATTGAGCAGGATTTTAAGGGATTTTTTGATGATGTTTGTTCCATTTACAAAGTTAATCAGATACGTTCAAATATGTAAATGTCATTTGATAAATTTAACATATTTTATTTCAGTTTTAAGTACTGTGCTTTATTTCCAACTGATGAACCTTCCCAGGTAATTAAGTAATTCTTATAAATCCAAGAGAATCTTAAGTTATCTTAAATGTCCTAATACTATGTATGAATTTAATATGATTTTTTAACTTAAAAATCACAAATCTAACTAAATCATTAAATTAAATTTTAGATTAGAACTAAAGGCGCCCTGGCTGGCGTAGCTCAGTGGATTGAGCACGGGCTGTGAACCAAAGCATCGCAGGTTCGATTCCCAGTCAGGGCACATGCCTGGGTTGCAGGCCATGGACCCCAGCAACCGCACATTGATGTTTCTCTCTCTCTCCTTCTCCCTCCCTTCCCTCTCTAAAAATAGATAAATAAAATCTAAAAAAAAAGAACTAAAGGCAAGTAAAAGACTTGTTCGAATAGGCCAAATTCTCAAACATCACTAATACCTAAGGTACCAGTATGCACAGACCCTTTAACATCTAAATTCCTTCATCCTTCGGGTTTGAGTTTCTCGAACATTTCTGCATTTGAGGATGACAGGTTTTCACCAACGAAGGAGACAATCGCCCCTTCCCAAGGGGTTTTGAGGGTCACCTTCTCAGATGGTCCAGGCTGCATAATGCCCAGTGTAATGGGCCACAGTGCGGACTGGATGCTGCTCCGTGGCATTGATGGAGCCCACTAAGCTCCATGTCTGGGCGCTCGGTCAGGGGCTCCGTAAATTAAAGGGGGAGGAATCATCACCGAGTCTATGCCCCAGAAGCTGAGGCCCCTCGTTGCTTAATTCTTCAGGCCGCTGCAGAGATTGGCGGCCTCCTCCTGGGCTTCCACAGCTCATGGTGGGACTTGGCGTTTTCTGGCCTCTCGAGATACTGAAATGCCCTCCTGTCTCCAGGCTCCAAAAACCTTCGACCTTGAGGAGATGCTGTCCTTCTGTTTATATTCTTTCTGTTTCTCAGAGTCACATGTCCTAGCTATTACAACGACTTCCTTCGGAACTCTGGTTCTCTCTTGTAGTTTGGTTTACCTTTGTGGTCACGCTCTGATAAGTCAGTGTTATTATCATCATTGACACTGATCCTTGTAAAAAGAGCATGAAGCCACTCTCTCCCAGACTCCTCGGGCGTCCAGGAGGGGGCCCCATGGTGACCCCCAGCTTCCCAGGTCCTGCTGACCTCTGGTTACTCCTCCTCTGGACATTTACGGGAGAAAAGAATGAGCAATGGCTCGGATCAGGTCAGAGACCTTGGGCAAGCAGCTTCACCTCTCTGAGCCTCAGTCGACTCCTCTGTGTAATGGGGATTGCAGTATTTCCCTTGACAGGGTGGTCAGAAGGAGCCAGTGAGATAGAATACAGCATAGCATCTGGTGCGTTGGTAAGTGCTACAAAAAGTTACGCCCTTGTTATTTTTCTTTCATTTTAAAAACAGCAGCTGATTACTTATAGATCTATCTATCTATCTATCTCCTTAGTTACAGGGTAAGAGCAGATCTAGGCTGAAAGACTAGGTTGTCTTAAAAGAACTGCCCATCTACGGCCCCTGTGGCTGAGTGAGGACGTCCCCCCGGGCAGGGCTCTCTCAGCACGGGCCTGGCAGTGCTCTTGGGCCAGCCTGGGTCTGCTGGGGTCGCAGCTCTCTGGTTTTAGGGGGTCGTAGCCACTTGTCCACAGCCTTCCTTCTCCTCGCCTTGGGACCAGGCCACCGTCTCTGGGAAGAAACTGGCACCCCTAGGGCCGTCTAAAGGGCATGGGTTTTAGAGTCAGCCAGCTGAGCTTGAATTCTAGCTCTGCCATTGTCGGGCTGTGGAGACCCAAGCAAGCCATTTCCCCTGCCCCACCCCCACCCCAGCCTCTACTCTCTCATCTGCAGAATGGGCGTGCCAAGCTGATCTCTGCTGCACAGGGAGGGCACGGGATTAGGTAACACGATGGGGGCAACGGCACCTGGCGAAAGCGCTGTGCACGTTTCCATAAAGACCACACTGCAGCATTAGAATGCTGCATTAAAATTATTATTAAAATCATGATTAAAATGGCGTTTTTCCTCCTCATGCCACCCGCCTGGAGAATTTCTGAGAGGCAGGTCAAATGTCTACTGCAAAACCTTCCGTGGCCAGAGTGACATTTCCCCTGGCCCTTGCTTCCTCAGGGCCCAGAACGTCCCCTGGCAGCGTTCTCCGAAGGCCGTTAGTGTGCCCCGCGCATGGCGAATGCCGGACGGTGTCTTTCTCTTTTCCGTCTGCTGGCACTCGGCAGGGCCTGCCTCAGCAGGTACTGGCTGCGGGAGAGAAGGGTGAGCTCTCGGAGGGCCCGCAGAGCGAGCCGCGCCCTATCCCCCCCCCACCCAGAATCCCACGTCCAGCCATCTCCCCCCGCCCCGCCCCCAGTCTGTTCCCGGACTCCGCTCGCCCTCCGCGGCCCCTCCCGGGCCTTCTCCCGCCCACCGCGTTTCACGCTCGGAGCTGGATGGGGAGCTTCTGTTCCCCGCCTGAAGGATTAAATGCAGCGATGAGAAATGTGTTTTCTTATTGTTTCAGGAAGCCGCGCGGGGAGGTAGCGAGGGAGGAAGAAATTGAATCAGAGGCAACAATTTGTCTTGTGCTAAAGGGACTACAAGGGTTCGGGAAGCCGTGCTCTTACTTCGCTTCCCTCCCCCGCTTGACCTCCTTCACGGGGGAGGCAGGTAGCTGCCTCGTGACACGGGCTCTGCGGCCTGTCATCGGGCGGGAGCAGGGACAGCACTCGGAGACGGAGACCGCCCGACCGAGCCCAGCGGCCTGAGCGCGGAGGCCTGTCCTCCCGCAGGTGCCCACGTGCGCGCCGGGGTCGTCTGCGCGGCGCGGGGAGGAGCAAGCACGTGGACAGCAAATGAGGCTGCTCGTTGGAACGCAGAAGTTTGTTGCGGAAAACAAACAAGGAAATCCTTTATGTTCTTCAGGAGGCAGATCCCAGAAAGGGTATAAGATTTCCTCGTTGTTTAAGCCAGGGGTACGTGTTTAAAAGTATACACTAGGAGACAGTGACTCAAACCAGTTTGGAGAGGAAAGTCTGAGGTCTGACGAGGCCCCCAGGGTCTCCAGGCGGGGGTTGGGGGAGTGCCGGCTTTGGGGCCCGGGGGGCAAGAGGCTCCAAGTCAGGTCCTACTAACCGGGCTGTTTCGGGTGTGCCCTTCCCTGCCAGACGCCGCTCTCAGAGGGGGAGGGGGAGGGGGAGGAGTAAGTGAGATTTTGTAAATAAAGTGGCCCCGCTGGTGATGCCCTGTGGGCGCTGTTCCTTTTGTTAGTATTTATGAGAAGCAGAGCCTGCCCTTCCGCCTGTCTCAGGACTCATGGTGGGGTGCTCTGTCTGACCCTGGGTGAAGAGGTGTGGCCGAGCGAATCTCCAGGGACTGGCTACCTGGTTCTCTTTTCTGTCCCCTGCCCTTGCTCTGACCCTTCCCCGCTGTAAGACCCCTGCCCCTGGAGTAGAGATGGGGGCGCCCCGCTCTCTGCAGGGGTGGAGGGAGGGGGTGCCGCTGCACGCAGGAGGAGATGGTGGGGGCACGGGGAACCTGCCTGGGCTCAGGAGCTGCATGCAGCTCCTGTTTGGAAAAACAAATCCCAGCAAATTTGTCATCTCTGGAGAGAAATTGTGTTTGGCAATTTCAATGTTTTTCGTGCTTTGATGCTCCCGTCTGTTTAAGGGGAGAGGAGAGGGCTTGGAGGGAGTGGCACTGGGCCTCCATGAGTGGGAGTGAAGGCTGGAGAGGGAGCAGGAAGAGCAGCGAGGACGCTGTGTTGGCCGTGACGTTCTGAGAAAGGCTCCTCTCCCAGTGCTGGTGGGGCCGGTCTGCACTCTGGGGCTGGGGGCTGGGGCTGAGGTCCGAGGTCGGGCCATCCTCCAGCCCTAGGTGTGGCTGGGTGGTGGCCGGGCATACCACTGCTGTGTTCACAGGACACCACCAGGCTTAGCTCAGGGGCCAGCTGGCCAAAGTTGGTCCTGGTCCCCGGCTGGTGGCCTTGCCCGCAGGTGGCAGCTTAGGCCAGATGACGCAGTCAAGTAATGCATCAGGCTTTAAAGTCCTCAGGCCCAGTGGTTAATCTTCCCTCATCTGGTAGCTAAGAAACGCTTCCCATAATGGCCCTTACTCTGCACCTGGTGCTGCTTCAAGGTCTTAGGTCTATTAACTCATTTAATTCTCTGGATGGGAGACCTGAGATGCAGAAAGATTAAGTGACCGGCCCAGGGTCACACGGGAAATTGGCAGCAGGAACTCAAGTCTCTTGACTCTTCGTTCTGAACTTGGCCCCAAGTGTCATCTGCGAGGTTAGTCCAGTGCTGATCCTCGAAGACCAGGTGTTGGAGAAGGCAGTGGAAGGTCACCAGGATGCTCTGAGTCAGGGAGAATTGTTGGGGTCCACCTGGTTGGTTGTGGGAGCTTCCTGGAGTGGTAGAGATTCCTGGAGCAGCTGGAAAGGTCCGAGAGGTTTGCCAGGCAGGTACGGTGGGTGCCCCTGGCACATGACACTACACAGACAAAGGGCGGGTGACTAGGCAGAGGGGACATGGGGCAGTTCAGCAGTCTGGGAGGCCTGTCTGAGGACGAGGAGGAAGGGGTGTCAGTGGGCAGCATTAGCCCTGGGCTTCTTCATTCATTCACTCACTCACTCACTCACTCATTCATTCACCAAACGCTGCTGAAGCCTCTTCCTCACGGCAGGTCCTGTGCTGGGTGGTGGGTACGGAGACCCAGTCCTGACCCTAGAGAGGACTGTTGGCTTCGAAAAACAGACCTGTAAGAGAGTCAATTATAGTATTACGTACTAAGGCTTTGGATGGTTAGAGGTCCCAGGGGACCTTGAGTTCAGAGGAGGGGCATCCAGCTCAGACTGGGAGTGGGGGACAGTTAGGGAAGGTTTCCCAGGGGAGCTGACCTCCTAGCTCAGGTGTGACGAGAAGCAGCAGTTCTGCCAGTGGTCCTCAAGCTGGCACGGCAGAAACCCCTGGGGAGCTTTTAAAAATGCAGATGCCCAGGTCCTTCCCAGACTCGGTGAGTCAGAATCTGCCCTGGTTATTCTAATGTATGCCAACAGGAAGAACCGCTGAATTACAGGAAGAAAGGAGGGGCTGATGGAGAAGGGGTGATCGCAGTGGGAGACGAGGATGGCTTGCAGGCCAGGGGGTGGTGTGGCAGGGGGCTGCGAGCTGGGTGCAGGGGCTGGGAGCAGTAGGCTCTGGGCGAATGCAGGAAGAGCTGTAAAGGCTGCAGGTTTGGGAGAGCAGGCACACGCTGGACAGCCCGGCCTTGGCTGTCCTGGGAAGGGACTCCTCATGCAGCCAGCCCACCCCAGGCCCTGCACCTGGGGGTGCTAGCTGGACGGGAACTCAGCTTATACTTCTGTTCCCATCACTGCTTCTCCGGGGCGCTGTCAGCGATGCTGCCGGCCGCGTGCCGAGCCTACCGATCGAGGTAGCAGTGGATCAGTAACGAAGAACCCTGGGCTCACAGGGGCAGCTCAGGGCTGCAAGGAGGGCGTGGAGGCTTCAGTGGTGGATGCATGTTGCCTTTCAGAGACCGTAGAACCTAAAATAAACTTGGGAGGGGTCTGCTGACTCACTGTGGCAGCCCAGAGCCCAGGGTAATTGGGAAGCAGAGGCCACGGTGCCTGGAGGGGAAAGGACGGCAAGGGCCCACTAACGGGTTCACGCCCTGGTTCTGGCAGGTGTTCTTGCGTGACAGTGGCACTGGAGGTGCTGTGCACTCTGCAAAGGCCTCTCTCCGAGCAGGCCGTGTCTCACAGACCGCTGGCACCAGCCCTGAGGTCCCAGCGTCTCAGGGTCCTACAGATCTGAGTTTGGGACCCTGGGGCTGCCACACATCTGCTGTCTGCCCGTGGGCCACTGGGCCTGGGCTGCTATGCTGGAAATGAGGGTCGTAACCCCAGCCTCACGGAGTTTGTGGGTTTTTACAGCTTCTGAAAAGCGATCTCTGGGGACTCAGAGTAGCCTCTGTCCCTTCCCCCTTCTCAGGACAGGGCTGTGGGCCCCTTTTAGGCCCCGATCCTGCCCAGCGCAGCCTGGCTGTCTCTCCTGTCCACGTGGAGCACCTTGTCATCAAGGTCCCGGCAATGCTTTCACGTTCTCCTGGCCCGGAAGTGGGTCCAGAGGATGTGCGAGGTGTGGTTTCCGGGTGGGGGCAGCTCGTGCCTGGAGGGAGGTGATAGGGAGTTACTGAGGGCACTGCCTGTCGGCAACGTAGGAAGGGTCCCTGCGAGATGCTTGTTGCTAGGTGACCGGCAGAGGCTGGTCAGGAGAGGGGAGTGGGACTGCGGCGAAGAGCAGGGTCTTTTTTGCAGTTAGCTTTTCAGTGGCTTTCTGCCCCGTCCAGGGTCCTGTGCTCCTGCCGCCCCGCCCCTTCCTGTCCCCCGCCCAGCGCCGTCAGAGTCAAGTGTCTGCAGGGCTGGCACGGAGTTCCAGGTTGTTGGCTCGGAGTTCTGACTTTCTCCCCCTGTATCAGTATTTGCGTCGTGTGTGCGTGTTTCAGTGGGCGTGTTTGCACATGTGCGGGGTGTGTGCATGTGTGCACACATGTGTGTATGTGTGAACGTAAGACGATAGTTCACAGAGGGGGGGCACGGCACTGCTTCCCCGTCCTGCACGCCCCCCAGGAGCCAGTACGTGCTGTGTTCTTTTACCTAACCAGTTTCCGTCATCCCCCCGAACCCTCACGGCCGCCCAGTGAAGCGCGCCTCTTTGCCCTTGTTTCACCGATAACGAACAGCTTCAGAGCCTCAGCGGGTGTGTCTGGGGGGCCCCAGCCGAGAAGCAGGAGAGTCGGGCTGTGCACTTGAGCGCGGACTAACGTTCTGTGGAGACAGGGTTCCTACCTCGGTGAAGCCGTTCCCAGCCTCAGGGGAAAGGCAGGGGCGGGCCGGTGCCCCGGCTGGGGGCTCAGCAGACCTGAGGTCTGTGTTCACACTGGTCCCTGGTGACTCGCTCTTTGACCCACCCTCACCTTCTATGGGTCTCATCGCCCTAACTCTCGAGTGGTCCTGTTGGATCGATGCCCCATTGTCTGTCCCTTCGGAAGGGATCTGAGTCCCCAGCTGTGGCCCAATTCCTGTAGACGGGGTGGGGTGGGGCTCAGATGGACTCCCCGAGCCAAGGTCAGGCAGCTCTGGTGGATTCCCAGGACAGAGCCCCTGACAGAGGCAGAAGCCCACCCCTCCTATCCTCCTGGTTGTTCCCGGCCGGAGCAGACAGATGTGGAGTGTGGCTGATGCTTAGGGGCTCCAGAGCTTGGGCTTGGAGTGAGCCAGGCACTGTGGTGAGGGGGCTGAGATGCAGCCAGGGAGCTGACTTGTCCACAAGACTCTGGGGGAACCACTGGTGACATCACCAGCCCATGGGCACATCTTCTTGGTTCTGTTTCTGATGAGGGGTCAAGGGCTCTGAGCCGACCCTGGAATCCAGGGCCCTGAAACAGGAGGGGTATGGCTCTTCAGGTAGGAAGCTCACAACTGGAGGGACCTTGAGGACAGCCCCCACCTGGCTTCAGAATTTTCTCCAAAATGTCAGGGTTCCCATTCTGGACAACAACCGGTTGATGGCATCTGGTGACCCGCAATTCCGACTCAGCGCAGACCGGGAGCTCTTACCCGTGCTGCCTTGCCTCGGTGTGATGGCATCACCGTGGTGGGGGCTGCTGACCCCCGCCCCACAGACAAGGACCGAGGCACACGAGTGGTAAGCGGTTTTCCAAGCACGGTTGGTAAATCGGCCGAGACGGCTCAGGACCCATTCCAGGCCACACCCTAAAGGACTGACTTGTGGACGTGTTCGGGGCAGTGAGTATGTGCCTTGCTTTGTGCCAGAACCTTCTGACGTGATATCCCATTCGAATCCTTTCAGTTGCCAAAAGAGGCAAGAATGATTCTTCCTCCTCAACAGAGGAAGAAACTGTGGCTCAGAGAGGGAGGGGTGGGGCTGGGATTCAAACCCAGGCCAGGCCGAGAAGAAGCCACCTCGTGGAGGCCCCGGCCTGGCCGCAGCTTTGACGTGCCGGTTAGCGGTGTTTCCGCCGGCGAGGGACCTGCTCCCTTGCTGCAGACATGGTCCAATTAGGTGAAAGAGCAGGGAGGATAATGTCTTTATGGAAACGGCTCTGGGCTGAAGGCAGCAGAACGTTTGTCTTCAATAGATGCTCTGCTCTCTGCTTTGCTGCTCTTGGCCTGGAGGCTTCCCCGGGGCTACCCCTCCCTGCTGGCTCCCGTGCAGTCCTCGCTCTGCCCACGTCTCCCCTCCAGTCAGCCCCAAGGACACGGCGCTGTGGCCACTCACCCGTCTTCCCCGCCCCGGACAGACCAGGGCTGGAGCACTTGGAGATGGGCTTGAGTGGCAGCAGGAGGAATTCTGGTTGGGCCCCAGGAAGCACTTCCAGACCATTAGGGATTGGGGGAGGGTGCACGTAGGACAGTTTTTAAGGCCCAGAGCCAGCAGTAGGGACGGTGGCAGGGCTGAGGTGGGGGTTGGTGGTGCATATTCTCTGGTCCTATGCTTGTTGGGGGGGTGTTCTGACTCAGGTCATCTCTGCCTCCTGGTTCCACATCCATACGCTGGACGTAGAACCCCACCCCCACCCCCAGCAAAGAGACTCTGACCCCCCAAACATCCCCACCCCTCTGAGCATACAGAGATTTCAGGGTTTTTGAGCGAAGTGACCTCCTCCCCTGACGGCCTGCTGGGGGCAGCCTTGCCCCATGCACCCTCTGCAAGGCCCCGCGGAGCCCTGTTGCTCCAGGCTGGGTGGGAGCCTGGGAGGAAGAGGCAGAAGAGCCCAGTCCCCTCCTCCTTTCCCCTGGGCCCGTGGAAGGGGAGAGGGAAGACGGTGGCGTGAGGGGTACAGCCGGGTATGTGGGTGGGGACATCCGGGGCCTCTGAGGGCCACCTCGGGCTGGTCCAGGGGAAAGGTCCCCACCCACACTCCAGAGCTCTTCAGTGTGGGACTGTGGCCACACTAGGCCCCCCTCTGCAGGGCCCTGATGGGTGCCCTGGATAGGCAGTTTGGACGTGGCAGTGGGGGGAAGAGGTGGGGAGCGGGGCAGCTGGCTACCTGGGCGGGGAGAGGTGGGAGCCCTGTGGCAGGAAGTGTAAGGCTGGGAGTGACCTACGTCCATCCTTTGCCCACCTACCACGGTGTCCAGAAAGGCAGAGGGCGGCAGGGGCTTTGGGCTCAGGGAGACAAGGCTGGGGCGGAGTGGCAGTCATGGGGCGAGGGGAGGAGGAGACACGCTCAGATCCCTGCGGCCAGGAGACCTTGGGCTTTCTGGTCCTCGTCTCCGGATGTGCCCCTGGGGCAGGGGGTGCCTGTCCCCTGTGGCGGCTGAATTCAGTGAGAGGTGAGGACAGTGCTTGGGGGAGCCCCCTCTGGCCATCTCCTGGTCTCCTTCAGTGCCCTCAGGATGCGGAGGCAACTCGCCCACTGGCCAGAGCAGAGCCTAGTGCTGGACGGCCACACACTAGCCAGGCGTCCTCAGTACCTTGTTTAACCCCCTGCGCCTCCCTCTCTCATCTGTCCAGTGGGGTAATGGGGGTCCCCACTTCCGGGGGCTGTCCTGAAGATACAGTGAGTGAGTACGCATCGAGCACTTGGCCCAGTGCCTGCTGCGGGGGGCACTCTGTAGCGGCGTGTGCCATTGTCCTTGCTGTCACAGTCCCTGTACATCTGCCCTACCCGGGGCTCCTTCCAGAGCCTCCCCTCAAGTGAGCTGCTTGGATTCCCAAAGCAGCCTCTGAGATAGGCCCAGCAGAAGTCCCACCCATTTTACAGGTGAGCGCACCGAGGTTCAGAAGATGAGGCAACTTAAGATCACACCACCTCCTTTCAAAAGTGACTCTGAAGATCTTTTCAGTGTGCGCGTGGCCCTGAGCACCTTCCTGCTCCGTTGTAGCCTGGGACCGCCAGCAAGCCAGGCCCTGAGTCCCGGGCCAGGGAGGATGGCTCCTACCACCCCCCCCAGGTTCCCCGGGGTGACACCGGCAGTGCCTGTGGGCGTGGTGAAATAAAGGAGGCTGGGGCCCAGGTGGCTGGAGCAGGGGAGCGCAGGATACAGGGGTACCTGCAGCCCAACGTGCAGGTTTCAGCTGCCTTGGAGGCCCTGGGCTTCCTTTTAATTATCATTTGCAGGTGGCTGGGTGCCCAGGGTGAGGCTTTCATCTAACAGGTGAGGCTTATCTGCTGGAGCAGAGAATTGACTCTGTAATTGACCAGGATGTTCTACCTTTGATGATGGCCGCTGGTGGTTTGGATACAAGCATGCGGGGGCAGGGGGCCATGCTGCCCGTCTCCGCCAAGCCTCTGGTCCTTTCAGTGGTGGACTCACACAGACACTCAGACCCAAACAGCGAGGGGGGCACTGTGGGAAGGGGGCGGGGCGTGAACGCCCGAGGGGCGTGATGGTGTGGACCAGAGCCTGCACTCCAGAGCCGGACAGGCCAGATTTGAGTCCCAGCTCTGCCACTGAGTAGCTGTGTCACTCTGGTCAGCTTAATTAACAACTCTGATCTCCCATTTCCCGGTCTGAAAACGGGGTTAATGGTGTCCATGTGACCTAGTTATTGTGAGGAGTAAATAGGATAATGGGTGTGCAGCGCCCAGTTAAAGGCTGGGTTTACTCCTGGCCCCCGAGCACGGTGAGCTCTGAGGACCCACGCGGTGCCGGGCTCCAGGTGGAGCTGGCCCTTGGCTGGAGAGGTGGGGAGGGGCAGCAGCTCCCCCTGTCCTCCAAGAACATTCAGACAGGGTCCGAGCACGGTGAAGGGACACAGCCAGCACTGGGTGGGGACGTGCAGGCGATGCCCCTCTTCTTTCAAGATGCAGTGGAAGGCCGGGTTTGACGAGACCGGTGACAGGATTGGGAAGCTTGAGAGGCATCTCTTCTGTCTGCCAAAGGGAGGTTTCTTTAGACAAAACAGAAACAGGAGGGGACGGTAGAGGAGGAAAGCAAAGACGGTTACAGGTGCACCCACCCTGGGGAGGAGCGGGGACAGGATACTGACGGACACTCACCCCGTGTGGCAGAGGAGCACCTGCTAGCTTGAGGCTGGCAGCCCGGCATTCAAGGCAGTGAAGGGCCCACTCGTCGAGCTTGGAGGGCCTTTTAATTTGTTTCACAAGAGGCCTCCATCTCTGCGTGTCTTTCTTCACCGAGATTTCCCGGGAAGCAAGAGGGCGGAGGGGAGATGGGAACAGCCGTTCGGAGAATTCCCCCCCAGGACAAGGACTGTGGGGAGAGGAAGTGGTACGGGGTTGGGGGGGGTGCCTGCCTGTCAGTTGCGGGTGCTCGATGCTTGTGTAGAGGGGGTTCCGGGTGGCAGAAAGCATGAGGACGGAGTGCCGTACACGTTCCGGATCGGCCACTTCCCAGCTGGGGGAACCTGAGCGTGTCCATCAAGTCTCTGGGCCTCAGTATTGGAATCTGCAAAATGGGGCAGTACTGCTTACTGCCCAGAGTCATTCTAGGATGTCTAGGAAAAATGTCAGATGAGGATTGGCCTTGGAGAGGTCTGTTGGCTGGCAGGTGGGTTACGAGATAAGGCCAGCAGCCTTTGGGGTACAAGCCTCAGTTTTAAAATGTGCAAGATGGGGTTAACAATAGTACTTACCTCACAAGGCTGTTTGCAGATTAAATGAATTACATGTAACTGTTTGGCTCATAGTGCTTAATAAATGTTAGCCATTATTGCTGATTTTATTACTGTTGGTTAGCTATTGAGGCAAGCTCTCACGCCCAAGGATTTGGTCACAGTTATCAGACTGGGGGACTAGAATGGGACTTGGCCTCAAGAAGGAGGCTGGGGGCCACAGAGACCATCCACTGGAACCCGGGCCCAGGTTAAAGTTGGAGCCTCTACGCAGTGCAGAGGCCTGGGTGCATTATCAAGTCTGGGGTGTGTGTACACATGTGGCCTGTGGATCCCTGTAACACCCTCCCCACACCCTCAGAGCTCTGCCAACGCACTTCCCGCTCAGCTGAGGTTCTAGCTAGAAGGGCCAGGTTAAGATGTCCATCCCAGACACCTCCACCTGGGTCTCCCATGTGGCCAGGCACAGAAAGGGGCAGGTCCAGCCCTGAGGGGACAGGTGACATCATCCCACCAGGACTTGGAGGTTTGCTCCCATCTGAGGCTGGTCCCTTTCTCACAGGAGGCACTGTGCTGGGAGGGGCCCCTGGGGCTGCTAGTCCTCACTGGGGAGCGAGACAGTAGCCTCCAGGCCAGTGGAGGCTCTGAGTTAGCTGGCCTGCACAATAACGACCCTTCTGCCTTTGAGCATCTGTTTGCATTCATTGATTCACGGGAGAGTAAGATGTAGTTGGCGGGGAACCCAAACCCTTAACTCTGTCCACACCTGGGATGACGTATTCAGAGCCGGGTCTGCTGGACCGGTGGAAGACAGGAGGCTGGGGGGCAGTTGGAGCCCTGAGAATTCATCGTGGGGGGGCTGAAGAGGCCTGGCCTTGAGGTCTGGCTGCCGTAGCATGCCTGAGGGCTGGGGAGGAGGTAGCTCTGGGAGCAGGCGTGTGGCTGGTCGTCAAACCCATCCGAACCCAGTGATACTGGTAGACTGAGTGTCCCCAGAAATAACAGAAAACTATGTGTGTATGTGTGGACAGTTATTTCACTTACTCTCTAACCCTTTGGGGCCCAAGCAGCCCTGGGGTCGGACACCCCTACCAGCTCCTGCTCCTAAGTCAGATTTAGGGAATTCTCTCCAGCTTGCACGAGAATGCTGAGTTCTTAGTACAGTGCCTGCTATAAAGTGGGTGCTCAAATATATTTGGTAAAAGTGTAACAAGATTTTTTTTTAAAAAAACCTACCTCATTTAGTGAAGGGTTTTATTATAGCAAATTTGTAGAGCAATTGCGAGTGGAAACCGAGACCTGTTCATGGGTGAGATGCCCCTTGGGAGCGCCTTTGCAAAGGATTGGAATCCCTGAGCTGGCACATAGGTGCTCGGAGCTAGCGATGTTGGGGTGTTGTTAGTGCCGCTCACACCCACGGGCTGGTGAAGAAAGGGCCATTTCAGTGTTTTCTGAATGGAGGAACAGAGTGGCTTGTCAACAGGGGAGATGGGACCAGAGCAGGTGGCCTGGGAGTCATTCGGCAGTGCTGGAGAAGGCCTGACACTTCCATGACGCTGACACACGCAGTCATTGACTGGCTTCCTCCCGCTCTCCTGCTAGGCTCGTCCATGTGCCAGCTCAAGCGTGTCTGAGTGGCTCTTGCTGTCTGGGGGGTGTGGCCCCTGGTGGGGAAGGGTCAGCCGGCCTTCCAGCGTCCAGACTACGGGAACTGTCCCTGCGGGAGACCTGGCAGTCCAGGCAGGCCAGAACAAGGTTATTCCCTGTCCCTGTTCCTCATGCTCTGGTACCCGGTGACTTCCTGGTCTTCCTCTCCTTTCGTAGGCGTGTGGGGCACACATTTCAAAGTCGGGGCTGCTGGGCACCTAGTCTCAGAGTTGCCAAGGGCGAGGGCCCACGTTTGGGGTCCATCAAGTTGCAGCCCTGAGATCTGGAGCCAGCCCCGCCAAGCTCTGGTCTTCCCACCGTCGGAGTCCCTCCCTGACGTCTCCCTGTTCCGAGTTCCTGCCTCACCTTACCCCAGAGGAAGCCCATTGTCAGCGTTGCCACCTCCTGGCCGTGCAGGCATGGTGGTGGGCTTCGGGGCTACTGTTGCCCAGCACCCCTGGGCTGTCCCTCCTGGCGGGAGCAGGGAGCCCACACATTTGAGAGGAGTGCCGAGGATGTGCCAAGCGCTGGACAAGGGACAGCGCGCACAACCCCAGCAGCAAACCTCTGCCGCGCGCGCTCTGTGTGCCAGGCACTCTTCTCAGCGCTTCACGTGTAACCTCTGTGTCGAACTGCACAACAGCCCTCGGGGGTTGGGACTGGTTCTGTTTTCATTTCACAGATGGGGAGACTGAAGCTCAGGGAGGTCAAGGCCGCACAGTTGCAAGGGGCCAAGCAGGGGCAGGAATACGAGCAGTCCGGTGCCCTAGACTGCACAAGGTGCCACTCTGCTAAAACATCCCGTGCATGTGCCCTTACAGTGGCCCCTTGTACAGATGGGGAGACTAAGGTCTTGAGGATGTGAGTGACTCGTTCCAGATCATGTAGCTACTGAACAGCAGAGCCAAGACTTGAATCTACTACATTCTAATTCAGAATCCATGTGCTTTCTACTACCTGCGCTGAAATGGACAGACGGGCTGCCATCTGGACAGCCCAACGGAAGGAAGGGTGGGAGAGATGCTGGCAGGCCCGGGAGCCTTGGCCTGTGTGTTCGGGTGGGTGGGTGGACAGCGGGGAGCCCAGGCTGGTGGATGCAGGGGCCTTGGAGTCTTCCGAGTGTGCACTTCAGTGTACGTGTCTGAGGTACGGATTCAACATAATGCCACCACTGTTTAAAGATTCAAAACTGACAAAGGAGAAAACCATAACCACTTCCTATCTGAGCTGTTACTTACCATTAAGAGTTTATCTCTAAGTAGCAGAATAATCATAACACACAGCACCCACGTGGGGCTGATTAGCTTTGCTGTAAGTTTTACTTGATCACCACATGAAAGGCTGTTCATGACTGAGGACGCAGCTCTGTGGCTGCTTACGACTGGAGAGGTGAAGTGGAGGCACCAGCAGGGCCCGGGAGCACCAGATAATGAGTTTGGTGCTTTAAGAGCGTGGTAATCAACAGAGCCCATTTGTGCGGCCCCTTCTGGTGTGGAAAGCCGTGGCGTCCTCCCCACGGGGGCAATGGTCAGCAGTTTTGGGCATTCACAGAGGGTGGGGGGGAGGGGAGTGGGACAGAGACGGTGTTTGTTTTGTATAAAAACTGCGCACATGGGGTAGGAGGGCATGTATTTCATTTCAAAGACAAATTAAAAAACCTGATCTTGTCTCATGCCTGAACCTGCATAATAATAATCTTTATATATTTTTTTAAATGCGTACTGGGTGCTGGGCAATGTTCCAAGTGATTACAGACCAACCTTATCAAGCAGGGGAAATTATTCACCTCATTTTACAGGTGGAGAGAGCAAGGCTGGGAGAGGCAAAGGGAGGGGGCCCAGGAGGAAAGCTGGAAAGGGCTGGAGCTGGGTGAGAAGTCGGTGGTCTGGTTCTGGGGCCTGTTCCTTTCTCGCCAGGCTGTTCTCCAGGTGACTTCCTCCCCGCCCCCAAGAGCCCGGCTTCTTTGGGGCCCCAGGGGATGGCGAAAGTTACCTGCTCTAGAGGGAGGTCTAGCTTGTCCCAGACTATGTCACTCAATGTCTCTCAGCCGCATTTTCCTCATCTCTTAAGATAATATTTCCTGGTCCACCTCACAGGATGGCTATGGGTAACTCCTTGTCTGTGGTGAAGTGCTGTGGGCCCACTCATGGATAAGGCGCAGTGGTGGGCAGGGAGGGGGAAGCCCCCCCCCCAGGAGGAGACAGGCTGGGACACAGTGGGCAGCCAGCCGTGGAGACCTGAGACCTAGCCTCAGGACCTTTGCACACGCCGATCCCACTGCTGGGAGAACTCCCCACTCCCCACCCCCCATGACGGGGCCTTTTACTCTCAGCTGTCAGCTTAAGTGCTGCCTCTCAGAGCGATTCTCTCCTCCCACCCCTGGAAGACTGGCTGGCACCCCTACCTCTGTCTGTCCTGGGTGCTTTCCCTGGGTCCCTACCAGACCCAGCCCTCCCTGTGTGTGAACTATTCGGGTGGAAGCTAAGGACGTATTATGGGGACAAATATTCTGGCAAAAGCCTCCTGGCTGGAGCAGGCAGAGAGAGAGAAAGAGAGAGAGAAGAGAGTGGCATTTACTGTCAGGAAGTGATTTCCCATGGTAATTAAATGCTCACGTGTGTATGTGTCCATGTGCATGTGTGTATGTGTCGGTGTGCATTTGTCCATGTGCATCTGTCTGTGTGCATATATGTGTCCACGTGCACGTGTCCGTGTGCATGTGTGCATGTGTGTGTCCATGTGCATGCGTGTCAGTGTGTCCATGTGTGCATGTGTCCGTGTGTGTATGCATCCATGTGCATGTGTGTGTTGGGGAGTATATTTTATCACTTCCCCCTCCCCAGGCCTCATCTAGCCCGTGTCACACCAAAGCCCTGCTCCAAACCCAGCACCCTCCTCCCCTCACAGGAGGGAGGAAGGGTGGTGTCGATTGATGTTTTTGATTTAAAAAAAATAAAAAAGAATCAAGGCCTCCATGAGGTTTCATGAGAAATGGTCAGAGCAGCAGGGCCAAAGGGAGCTGATTATGTGGATGCATTTAAGCTCTCAGCTGGGGATGGATGGCTTCCATCAACACGCTGGGGCCGAGGCTCCCCCCACCAAACCCCGCACGGGGCTAGCTGGGGGCTGCTTCTCCAGCTCACGGAGGAAAGGGCTCAGGACGAGGGGCTGCCTGTCAGGTGGGGGCCGTGGGGTGCAGACGGATTGCGGGAGGGGCCCTTTCTCTTCTGCAGCACACGCTCAGCCTCGGCCCCGTGGAGTGTGCCTCTGGGTGGCCCCGGGTTGACAAATTGTAACCTGGCCTGTGCCGCAGACGTGCCTGGAGCCCCGAGCCGGGACCTTGGTCCCTCTGCGCGCGGGCGGTCAGGGTGTGGCGTCGGGGGAGGCTCTGGAGACGGTGGTGGCGATGGCTGTGCAGAGCTGCTACTGCGCTTCGTGCCTCTGAGCTGTAAGGGCATGTAGAAATGGTTAAAATGGTACATTTTTAAATGTGTATTTTACCACGATAGAAAAAAAAAAAACCTCTGACAAAAATCAGGCGAATCTGAAGTTTCCTTCCAGCCTTGATGCTCTGTGGGTTGGCGATCCTGGATTCGAACATATGCCAGGGAACTGGTCATTGTTTCATGGACAGGCTGTGTGACCTCAGCTAGGCCAGTGTCCCTCTCTGATCCCACCTCCTCTGGTGCTGGCAGAGGGGGTTCTCCAGACCTCGCCAGCTGCTTGCCCTCCTTTCTGTGAGTTTCCTCCATGTCCCTGAGGTTCCTCCCCTCTCCAGAGGCTGGACCCCCTCCCCTGCCCCTCTTTGGGCCTCCACCATCGCTGGTCTTGGCCTCCGGTGGCTTCTGTTAGGGGTTGAAGGGGACCTCTGCTTGGCTGTTCCCAGGCCACTGAAAACTTCATGGATAATTTAGGAACACAAATCCAAGAGGAGGCTGGAAGCTCTGGATTTATGAAGAGAAATGAGTCAAACTTAACAATTTATGAGCAGTTCAGAGGAGCAGCATGGAGGGGCAGGGGAAGGCCAGAGACCGGGTCTGAAGGGCTGGGGCAGGCAGAGGTGAGGGTGGGGCTGGAGACAGTGGAGGGCTCTGGGCCTTGTCACCCAGACCACTAGCTTTGTGGGAAGGTTTCTGTGTGCTGGACGAATGGGGCAAGCAGAGTCCAGCAAGGGGAAGGGACTGCTAAGGAATCAGAGGGAGAGGCCGGTCCACAGCCCTATTTTGATCTCCCTGTAGTCTGGGCCGTGGCTGGGTGCCAAGGAGAAGGGAGGTGAGGGCAAAGGGGTGGGGCACATTTTCCAGTTTTGGGGGGCGGGGCATGAGACCGGAGTTGAGAAACTTGGTTGGCCTTCCAGAGAGAGCCAGAGAGAGAGAGACACACACACACACACACCCTCAGTTGTCTAAGAGGCTTCTTTCTGAGCCTTTTCCAAAGGTTTTCTGGGGGAACCCTCAGTCTCAGGGTGGTGAGATGCACCACATAAAGCCAACCCTAGAGGCCCAGAGGGACACCCCAAAGGCCGTCCCTAAGGTCAAGGCCCCAGAAATGTATGGGTCTCTGTAGAGGTGGGGTGGGAATCTGATTGGTTTTGCTCCGTGGCTGACCAGGACCGGCCAGGCCCTGCCACTTCCCCAGCATGGTTTCTCGTGGGTGGTCCCACCTTCTGTCCAGGTTCGTCTGCCTGGGATAGACCCAGGAAGTGTGTTCACGGGTGTGTGGTCCAGCAGAGATGGCTGCATCTGAGGGTCAGGGATGGAGAGACCGGGGGTGGGCCCCAGGGGCACTAGGGAACCAGTCACATCGCCTCCTAGGGCTTAGCTTCCTCACCTGGAAAGTGGGAGTAGCATTCCCTTCCCTCAGCCTCTCTTATATGCACTTGATATCCTCTGAAGCATTGCATCCAGGTGGTAACTCCTATTGATTTCCCATGGGAATCCACCCCGATTGCTCCTCCTTCCCGGGCTTTACATTTCTCACGTCTGACGTGAACATGTTAGACGGTCAGGTCTCGGTCCCTGTCCATCCTGGACAACACCTGGTGCTGTGACCAACGTGTTCCTAGCTAAAGACGGGGCTTCTGGACACCAGGACTTGAGGAGGCAGGACACTGTCCAAATAACCACTTAATAAACGGACTTCTAGATGGGGTGGGAGCAGGGCCTTGCTGCTTTTTCTTAATCTCATCCCGGGCCCTCCTGAAGCTGTGGCTGGACGTGTGCCTTCTAATGGCCTAGGTGGGTGGGTTGTTCCTTCGAAGGGTCAGGAAGATTTCCCCAGAACTCGGGTCACACAAGGCAACACACTCCCACTTCAGGAACTGAAGGGAGGGAATGTCCAGGGGGTTAAAGCCTCCGGAGGTGGGGCCTATGGTGCTGCTCCCTTCGGACAGCTGAGAAGACTGAGGCCCCGAGAGGTGAAGGACCTGCCAGAGGCGACACGCCGGGAGTGGTGGATCTGGGACACGGACCCCAGCCCGTCTGACCTCAGAGGCGGAGCTCCCCCGGAACAGCGATTTCTCGTTCCAGGCCATCAGGGCCACGATGCCACCTGGCCGTTGGTCTCCATGGATTTCTCCTTTTCCCGTTTCTTCACGTGCCTAGCAGTTCCGCATTGCATCCTGGGCATGATGGATGTCTGGGAGAGACTCTGGATTCTATTGTATTCCTCTAAAGAGTGTTGACTTTCGTTTTTTCACTTGGCCGACATTGAGCTCCGTGGCCCCTCTGCCGGGCAGCAGCTGAAATCTCAGCCCAGCTCTTTAACCCCAGCCGGGCTGTTTGGGTCCTCCCAGTGCGTGCACGCGTGTGGCAGGGCCGGCCAGAGGTTTGGGCGGAGTTAACACACGGAGGTGGGGGTCAGCCTCTGTGACTCACTCCCCTCTGGGATTTCCGCCATCACTCTCCCGCTGCTGTGTTCACCCCCATTTTCTCCGATTCTTCAAGACGCCAAGCCTTTGGGTTCCCTTTAAACTCTGCTACCCTGTGAGACACTGGCTGCGGTCTGCCTTCAGGAGAAACGCTTTAAACACATCCAGTATACCCGCTGTAGTTTTTGCAGGTGGGAATTGCTCTCTAATTTCTGCCTGGTTCTTGTTTGACCAGTGCCCTGTGGCAGTTTTAGAATATTCTACCCAGAGTTCACAGCTGTTACTGTGGAGGACAGGTCTGGTAGGGCCCACTTGGCCGTCACCGAAAGTCCTGCCCCGTGTTTGAGTACGTGGTTCCTCTGAGGGCTCGCACGAGGCAGGGCCTGTCCTACAGCCACACCAGGCCTGGCGGCGTCTCGAGGGATCTGGTCTCCCACTCGCAGCGGTAGTCGTTTATGCCCAGACAGCGACGTGTTGTAACTGGCTCTCGGAAAGGTGGTGAAGCTGTGTCCACGACAATCTTCTGAGTGGCTTTGCCTCCTGTGGGTGTTCCCTTTAATGTCACCTTCCCTGGGAGGGACCGCCTTGAGACCTCGAAGGGCCAGCGTCAGGCCACCCTTTCCGTGCCATCGTGCAGGGGCCGGAAGGGGAGATTCGTCCTCTCCAGCACACTTTTGACAAAGTCTCCATTGGGAGGAGAAGAGGGTCGGGGGGAGAAAGGGGCCAATTCTCCGACTTGCCAGTGTCATCCAAGTGTGTGTCTCTTTAAAACCTGCCTTCACGAGTTTGTCAGATGGCCCCCACCCGTGCCGGCTCCCCTGGCCACCTTCTGGAGCCGCAGCTGCGTGCCAAGGGCCGGGGAGCCCTGGCTCTTCCCCACGGGTTCTTTTCCCCTTTGTTGGCGGTATCAGAAAGGCCGGAGCGTGGTGGCAAAAATCCATGTGCTTTTAGCAATGTTCCTGCATTGTAGGGGTTGTTTTTCTCCTCCTTTCCTCTTAAAAAATCTCTTGTGTGTCAGAGGGATGAGGCCAGGAGAGAGACGTCTCTTTAATGGCCGTGAATTATTGTTTCAAAGGCTTCATTTAAGCCACTCTCAACAAAGCTCGAACATCTGGCTTGTGGCGCCCGAGTGCCAACTTTCAGCCTGAGCGGAACGCATGAGGGTGGCAGGCGCCGGGCTGGGGGAAGAAGGCGTGGCCTGCCTGGCCGTGGCGGCCGCTGTCCGTGCTGTGCCTCCCCCGTGGGCCTGGGCGGAGGAGGAGACCCACCTTCCTGAGCGTGTCTTGGTGCCGGGGACAGCCTGCGAAGGTGAGCGTGTCCACTCCCATCTCTCAGGGCTTCCAGTCTCAGGGAGCCAGGCATCGAGCCTCAGAGAAGCGGGGTGGGTGGGGGGAGCGAGGGAGGGTTCCGTTGTCGTCCAACACACGTTCCACCCCAGGTGTTTTCACTCCACTGTGGGTTCAGTCCTTGTAAAAACCCCACGAGGTGGGTGTTGACGCCCTTCCATTCCAGATGAGGAAAGTGAGGGCGTAACTTGCTGACGCTCACCCCAGTGGCAAAGGGCCGAGGCAGGCGTCATTCTCCAGGCTGGTGCCTGTAGGGCAGAGGTGTCAAACTCACGTTCACCGGGGGCCACATCAGCCTCGCGGGTGCCTTCAAAGGGCCGAATGTAGTTTCAGGACTGTGTACATGTAACTACTCCTTAACTAGGGGCTCGGTGCTGCCACCGGGTAGAAACAAGGTGCCGGGCCGGATACAACAAGGTGGAGGGCTGGGTTCGACCCGTGGGCCTGGTGTTTGCCGCTTGTGCTCCAGAGTCTGCGTTTCTCCCGTTATCTCCACTGCTTCTCACAGGATCCCTGGAACCGGCTCCTCAGGGCAGTGTATTCTCTCCCTCTTTGAATGTGGGAGGGGC
Source organism: Tonatia bakeri (assembly GCA_004024845.1). Taxonomy (NCBI): domain Eukaryota; kingdom Metazoa; phylum Chordata; class Mammalia; order Chiroptera; family Phyllostomidae; genus Tonatia; species Tonatia bakeri. The sequence continues at coordinate 31,782 of PVIA01011377.1, forward strand.
TATTCTGTGACTGGGGGGCAGGGAGCGGGAGGGAGCTCTCTCTGCAAGTGACTCCCCTGATGGTGCAAGGGCAGCATACATTGTCCCAGGCTGGAACTCCGGCCTTCCCACCAAGGCCTGTGCATGCTGAGCGAGTCGCTCACTGTCTCGGAGCCTTAGAAGTCTCGGTGACGGTAAGACCCTGCTGTGAGGACCCCAAACTAGAAGTTCAGGCAGAGGCCGCGGCTCTGTGTCCGCCGCAGAGGAGGCGCCGTGCCGGCGAACGCTGCTGGCCGCTCTTCTCCCTGCTCCGAGCTGTGGGCGGTCCAGGGCTGGCCCCAGAGCAGGAGCTGAGGAGCAGAGAGCCCTAGGACAGCAAGGGAGGCTGGGATGGGAGCAGGTGCCTTGAGGGGCCCCAGCTTTTTAAGTTGATTGGTTGGAGGAGACCAGTGTCTGACCTGGGAAGGGAACCTAGGAGAGAGAGTGGGAGGCTCCCTGTGGGGCTGTCCGCCCGTGTCTCTTACCCGATGGGCCTCAGCGCCTGGAGGTCCACCTGCTGGAAAGATCCCTCAGAAATCGTCAGGTCTAGCTTTCACGTCTTACAGGCAGGGAAACCGAGGCCGGAGAAGGCAAGGGCCTTGGCCCAGGCTCCATAGCAGGTAGGGGGCAGGGCGGTTGCTCGGCCCCAGTTCTCCAGCTCCGAGTCAGGGCTGGGTGGGGGAGGAGGAGGTAGACTGGACAGCCTGGGGGCAGCGGCGCTGTAGCCCCCCGGAGACTGCAGCTCCTGGGGCCCAGCAACCCTGACCTACAGCTGGGGTGGGGGGCGGGGGTAGGAAACAGTGCTGGAGGGGCTCCTGCTCCTGCCGGCGCACCTCTGATCTGTCGGGGAGCATCCACTCGCCTGCTCTCTGCTCTCCCTCGGTGGCTGCCCAGTGGGACCCGCCCATTAGTGTGTCACACCCAGGGGGGGTCTCCGCGCAGCCAGACAGTGAGGATGCCCGAGATCCCAACGTCTTGCCGCTGCCTCTAAATCCACTTGGGAAAGCTTTCTTTCCTTTTCTTTTTTTCCTTGAGCCTCCGTGTTTTCAGGTGTAAGATGGAGGCAAGGGATCCCCGTGGAAGACAGGAGCGCTGGAGAAACCCCCAAACGATGCTTTGGAGGCCGTAGGAGTTGAATCAGATAAATACAGGACATCCCCTTCGTGATTCGGCCACTTGGTCATTTCCTCTGCACATTCCCTCCCCTCCCCTCCGCTCTTCCTCCCTTTCATGACTCCTGTTGAACATCCGAGAAGACTGGTATGAGGGCAGGACTGGGAGGCGGGGCTACACAATGGAATCACGTAGGAAAGGGTGAGTGCGTTTGGAGGGTTCCTTGAGACTCCCGGGAACGAGGGAGGCCCAGGAAAGGATGAAAAGAAACGGAGAAAGGAAAGGTGGCTGTTAGATTGGAGCCAGGCCCCAGGAGAGGCCAGGGGCCCGGGGTTCCGGGGGATATTGCCTGCACTGTGCTGAGAACCGAGCTGAACTTGGATCACCTCCTGCCACCCACTGTGGATGGGCACTTCTGTTCTTGTCCATCACAACAAGGCCCTCAGGGCGCTCTTGTGCAGGTTTGTTCCGGGGAGCCCGGAGAGCGGTGGCTGCTCCGGTCCTGCCCCCTGGGGTCCTCCAGGGGCTGCGAGGGCTGGGCCCTGGGCCCGGGAAGGAGCCGTCCCGCTGACACCTGGCGGGAGCATTCTCCTGTTCTAGGCTCCAGGCAGCCTGCCCTGTGGGGCTCCCTTGGGCTCCTCTGGCACCTGGGCCACTCTTCCCGCGGCGCCCTGTCCCCACCGTGGGGCTGTCCGGAGAGTGGAGCCCAAACCCTTTCTCTGCGGGAACACACCTGGGCCCAGGGCAGGGAGGCGACGTGGACACGGTGGCCACTGTGCCGGTGGCAGGGCGAGGGCTCGCGTCTGTGACCTGCTCCTCGGGAAGGCAGGTCTTTGACGGTGACCCAATTTGTGCTGCCTTGTGGGAAGCTCTTTTTTTTTAATTAAAAAGATAAAATTCAAAGGCAAGAAGAATGTGCTTGAGGCTGGATGGGCTTTTGCACAAATGAAGGATTTGGCTGGAAAATTGGTTGTGAAATAATAAGAATCAAAAGAGGGGCTCGGACCCTGTCTTCCTAGCGGCGGCGGGGCTGCCAGGCCCCGTCCGAAGCTGCGGCGCCACCTGCCGTCCGGGCAGAATGGGCGGGAGGGTGGTCGCTGTGAGGCCGTTGGAGGCCGCCTTTGGGCCTGGGTGCTATTTCACTAATGGACAAGCCCCGGTCTTACCTGGGAAACTCAGGGATAGCCTGAGTTTGAGCCCATCGGCTGATGGCCATTGTGGTATAGACAGAGCCTGGACAGCGGGCCCGGATGTGGGCCCTGCGAGGTGACCGCTGTCCGAGCTTGTCACCCTGGCCGAGTTGTAAAGCGGTGCCTCAGTCTCCTCATCCTTGGACCGGAAGCAGCAGTTTCTGCCCTTCCCAGCGTGATCCAAGGAGAAAGAACACTTCATGTTCCAGCTTCTCAGCTCAGAGATTTTTATTGCATGGGTGCCTGATACATATTTGTGGAAGGAATGACTATTTATTAGAGAAAAATGAAGTGATGAATGGGAAATATTAAAGTGGAGCGTGAAGGACTTTGTAAGAATCTCTTAATGCTCCCGGTCTCTGGTGAGTGGGCGTCCCGGCACCGAGAGGTTCTTCTTCTACGGCCCGCCGTGTAGAAACTTTCCAGGGAGGAGGGCTTCTGTTCTGTGCCTTGGGGCCCTCTGGGGTGGACCTGTGGAGCAGTGGTTCAGGGGTTTGCATCTGAGGCCGGGCCTGGCGCTGTGGCCACCCCCGCCTCCCACAGACAGATGGGGGCAGGAGTGGGCTCTCTCCCAGGGCTGGGAGCCTGCCCCTTCCCAGGGCAGGGCCGCAGGAGACACAGGCGCCTCCACTCTCTGTGATGGGCAGTGGGAGGAAGCGGGGGTCCGTGGGCCTGGCGTTGAGTCTTGGCTCCGTCGGTTTCTACTACGTGTCCTCGGGCGAGTTGCTAAAAACCTGCCTCTTTCCTGTTGTGTAAAGTGGACTTATTACAGGCAACAACCATGCAGATAATAAACTGGACTTCATTGAAATTAAAAACCTTTTAAAAAGGATGTTATTTATCTATTTTTAGAGAGAGGAGAAGGGGTGCGGGGAGAGAGACAGAAACGTCGATGCCAAAGAGAAACATCAGTTGCTTGCCTCTCGTAAGCACCCCGTCCGCCCCGTCCAGGGGCAGAACCTGCCCCCGGGCATGTGCCTGGGCCCGGATCCAACCCGCGACCTGTGGCTTTGCAGGGTGACGTCCAACCAACTGAGCCACACCCGTCAGGCTCAAAACAAAAAACCTCCGTGCTTCAGAGGATTGTCAAGGGAATAAAAGACAGACTACGGAACGGGAGGAAATACTGTCAAAACATGTAGCTGATAAAGATAATGGTGTGTAGAATATATAAAGAACTCTTCCAACTCAATAACAAAAAGACAAATAACCCAATTAAAAATGGGTGAAGGATCTGAATAAACATTTCTCCGAAGCTCATGTACACATGGCTAGTAAACGCACAGGGGGTGCTCAGCATCGTCAGCTAGGAGAGAAAGGCACATTAAATCACCCCACGATACCACTGCGCCAGAGTAGGGCGCCTATAATTTAAAAAAGACAAGTAATAACAAGTGTTGGTGAGGATGTGGACCAGCTGAAACCCCCATGCACCGACGGTGAGGGTGGAAAATGGTGCAGCCACGTTGGAAAACGGTTTGGCACTTTGTAACAAAAAAAAGGTTAGACACGCGTTACTGCATGATTCTGTAATTCCACTCGTGTGTTTGTGTGTCCCTGCACGAGAGGAGCGGACATCCATATGTCCACATGTGCTCGTGATGGCCGGACGGCAGACGCACGCTCAGTGGCCATCAGCTGGTGGACGGACGAACAGGACGCGGTGGACCCATGCAGAGAGGTGTTCCGCCGTACAAAGAAACGCAGCGCCGGTACGCGTTACAGCGTGGGTCAGCCTCGGACACGCTAGGTTAAAGAAGCCAGTCCCGACGGACTGCGTGTTGTACGTGCGACTCCATCTGGAGGAAATGTCTGGGGAGGCATATCTGTGAACACAGAAGGCAGACAAGTGGTTGTCTGGGGCTGGGGGAGGGAGGGCTAGGGGAGTGGGTGTCTGATTTTTGAGGGGTGATATCACATTCTAAAGTTGGTTGTGATGGGGGTTGTGCGAGTCTGAGAGTGCACCGGAAACCATGAGATTGTGCACTTCGATGGGTGAATCGTATAGCGTGTGAGTTATAATGTATCTCAAGAAAGCTGTTCCCGAATAGGTGTGCGGCTGTTAATGGTCCGCCTCTCGGTTTTGTTGTGCGGGTCAGGGAGCCAAAGCAGAACACCCAGCACATAATGAGCGCCCAGCAGGTGACAATTATGTTGTTATCAACATTATCACTGGGCCGTTGGAGATCACAGGTGAGAGGGACCGAATAGCTAGCGCAGTTCCCGACACAGAATTGGCGGCAGCAATGTGAGTGCCCGTGTCGTTCCTTTACTGGCAAATCCGAGAGGCGTGGGGAGGCTGTCCTGAGGCAGGACTCTGGAGGGATCGTCCCGACGGTGGGAAGGGCTCTTTGCAGCTCCAGGTGGGAGACTCCCATGGGAAGGAACCTGGGGAACGTTGGGTCTGTTAAAACCACAGGCCTTTACGTTTCTCTGGAGAAACTCAAAGGGGCATTTGTGGTTCTTTCCCAGTCTGTCCGTCAAACTGTCCCTGTTTCACTCCTCCCGTCCCCTCTCCTCACTCAGACAGGGACTCAGCAAGTTCTCCTCTTCATTCTGGGATTGCTCAGGAAGGAGATGAATTATTGTTTTTATTAATGGGCCCCCTGAGCATTTTCAATTTGAATCCTTCCTGTAGCCTAAGTCTCCCCTCCCAATTTGTCCTTGCAGTGCAGAGTAGCTACTTGGAAGGATATTTTTACATAATTTTGCTCCCAGGAGGGGTGGGGAAGACAGGGCTAAGCTGGGAGTTGTGGCGGGAGGCTTTGGTGCAGTGGTGCCAGTTTTAGTGGTTTTAGTTCTACCCCCCGCCTCTGGTCGAGGAAGGACAGAGTCCTGTCAATCACCCTCCTCCCATTCTTCAGTTCCAAATGGTGGTGAGGGTGCGGTCGGAGGGGCTGACGGGGCTCAGGGGGAATAGCGCTCCGTGGAATCCTTGACTTCTCCATAGTGAAGTCTGTGGGACAGAGAGGGAGTCTCAGGGTCCTTGTTTCACCTGGGGCGTGTGTGAGGGCGGGTGAGGGGGAGAGAGAATTTGAGAGGTTGAGTACAGTGGACTCTGCAGTATATACTGTGCCCCCAGGATTCCCTTCTGTGCTGAGTCGTCTGCCCCCAGCGCGGGACTCTCAGCTGAGTCGCTCTCCGGGGTTGCTCCAGCTACAGAAGAGCTGCCTCACCCACCCCCTCGCCTCCTCCCAGACACCCCTGCATCTGATGACTGCTCGCTGTGGGGAGGGAGCCCCTTTCGCAGAGCAGGGCAGCCCACTCAACGTCAGTGACTGGGGTCAGTTCCAACCCGAGAGCTGTCTCCGGGACCAGGTGAAGTCTTGGTTGCAGTTGCAACACAGATCGTCTCCTCCCTCTGCCCCATTCTCCTTCCTTCACCCCCTTCTCAGGGTTGATCTGGGGGAACCCCTATAAATTTCCAGAGCGGAAATTTCTGTTTCGGAGTTTGTCTGCCCAGAGAATCAGACCATAGATAACGAGAAAGAGAATGAGAAGAAAGAAGATGTGAAAAGCAGTAATCATGGAGGAAAGAAAGATGGAATCTTCAAAGATACGGGTCTGTGTCTGGAACTCCATCTAAAGCTAGATGATTCATCTCCCCATTTCAGCGCAGAAGGCTCTGCGGGGAGCGGGAAGGACCCACGTAAAAGGGCGGGTACGCCTTCACACCCAGAAGCGGGGCAGAGCTGGGGAGGAAGAATGATGGGGAAGCCACATAGAATACTTGGAAATAAAAAAGATTATTGTTGAAATAAAATTCAATACAAGAATTGGAAAGTAAAGTTAAGGAAAATTCTCAGAAAGTAAAGCAAAAAAAAGGAAAAGGGCAAGAAAAATGAGAGAGAATAACAAGATACCCAGAGAAACATTCCAGGAAGTCGAACATCTGAGTGGCAGAAATTTCAAGACAGAGAAAACGGAGGAGTGAAGATTATCAAGAAACAAAGCAAGATGATTTCCTCAGCCCAGAAGCTACTCAATGAAAGGGCCTACGCTAGGCAATCGGGCAGCTGTATGAGAAAGGAGCGATCACATGCTGTATGCAAAAAATAATTTGAGATGTACTGTGGATCTCCATGTGGAAAGTGAAACAATGAAACTTCAAGAAACAAAATCCCTCAAAGTGTGGCTTCATGTCTTTCTGATGGGCAGAGATTTCTTAAACACAATACAAAAATGACTAAGTATAAAAGAAAGCATTGCTAAGTTTAAGTTAAAAACTCCTCTTCAGAAATACTAAGAGAGCTAGAAGATAAGTCAGAGACTCAGAGAAGCATTTGTAATACACACACCAACAAAGAAGGTACATCCAGAATGCATGTAGCAATCCCACAGATCCATAAAGTAAGAAACTTTTGCTGTTAAGAATGAGTAAAAGAGGTACAAAATAAGTCAATAAAGTAAGTCAGTGAAAAAGTACGAATGGTCAGTAAACACGTTTGAAGCTGATCATTACTACTAGTCATTGGGGAAATGCTAATTAAAACCATAGCGAAGTCCCACTGCACCCCTATTCGAATGCCCGAAATAAGGGGTCTCAACGTCCTGGCGAGCACGTGGAGTGACTGGACCCCTCAGACGCTGCCGCTGCTCGTTGACATTTGTGCAACCACTTTGGGAAGCTCTTTGCCAGCATCTACAGATGCTAAATATATGTCTCCCGGTGGGCCGACGATTCTACCTCTAAATGTAGACTGAAGGACCATGAGTGCTTGTTTCGACCAAAAGACATATACGTGAGTGTCACAGAAGCATCGTTCACAGTAGTTCAGAACTGGGACTATTCCAAATGTCCATCACTTTTCGTATAAATTGTGGTGTAGGTGCACAGTGGAATATTACTAAGGAGTGAAAAAGAACCAGCAACCTCTTTGTGGAATACCATCAGTGATGGTCAGAGACATCATGTTAAGCAAAGGAAGCCAGACACAGGAGGTACGTACTGTAAAAGCTCTTTTATAGGAAACTCGAAAAAGGCAAAAGTAGCCTATAGTGAGAGGATCTGTGTAGTTTATAACAGGTAAGTTACAAAGGGACATGTAAGTTCCAACTGAAACAAAATGGGGAGGGGACCTTTCAGTGCCCAAAACAATAAATGAAAAAGAGGCCACACCAACTTTATGCACCATCGTGAGTCGGAAGAGAAGACCTTGCAACAAGAGAAAAGAGTATGCTAAAGAAAGATTTCAAGAGGGAGGTCGGGTCACTTACGAAGCAACAAGAATCAGACTGGCAGCCGGCTCTCACCAGCAACATAGGATACCTTCGGAATTCCAAAAGAAAGGATTTTCCATCTAGAATTTCTATATCCAGCCAAACCGTCATTCAAGTTGCAGGGACTGAGAAAACTTACCTCCTGGAAATCTTCTTTTAAGGAAGCAGCTTGGGGATGTGTTGCAATGTGTGAGAGAGGAACCCGGGAAGGGGAGGCCAGAAGTGCACTCAGAGGGCAGGGCTGAGTTCCAGGGCGAGAGCCGCACGCCGGCCCGGGGAGCGGCTGGTCAGACTGGACCAAGAGCGCGGAGGCCCCAGCGCGCGTGCGAGGGCTGCGTGCTGGTCCCCGCTGAGAGGGAGACTGGGCGGAATGTGCTTTATGAAGACCCTGAAAAAGAACTGGGCATGTAACAAAGACAACTAAGACAAAAGGATAAAGAAAGGCGACGTGAAACGTAGCTGCAATCAACGGGTGCTCCCCGGCTCCGCAGTGGAGGGTCTTTACCGAGGCACGATAATGTAGATGTTTTCCAGCGATTTTCAGCTCTTAGAATCACTCTGAAAGGCCTATGGAGGTTGCAGAATAGATGTAAATGTTAACAGCTTTACCAACGTAAAAGCACGGAGGGCGGAAGATAGGAGGTGAGAAGCGAGGGGAAGGGAAAGGAGTTATCAATGTCCACTTTTTCCGAAGTGCACCTGGGGGGGCAGGGGGTGGAAGACCCCAGAGGTACCGATGGAAGGACTAAAAATAGCAACACGGCAGGAGAGGTGCAGGTGGTGTGAGGGCGATACATTCTCATCTGTTCCAGTAGGAGGTCAATAGATTGTGTCTAAAACTGATGAAACAAGAAATATCAGCAGAAACATATTATTTAGAAAGATGGAGGTAAACATCAGGAGAGACGTTTTAAGGAGTGAGACAGGGCTGCCTGGGGGGACAGGACTAGGAGTCGGAAGCTGTGCGGCGGGATACTGCATTTCACCTTGTGCTTGTATTCCTTTGAAGAAAAAAACTTTTTTTTTTAAAAGAAGACAGACACAGGTCAGATTCAAGAGGCCAGCCAAGGCCCCCGGGAGCCCTGGGGCAGCCCCACGCTGGGTCAGGACTTGTGGTCACGCTTCGACACCGGGGCTGGAACTCATTCCGTCTCCATAGGAGCAGGGATTTGGGAACTCTGGAATGTCACATATTCTTGCCAGGCTTTCCCTGTGATAAACTTCATCCCGCCCCTTTTCCCCCCTCAGAAACACAATTTTCAATAAATAGCAAGCTCATAAATAATGCGGGGCACCGTGGCTCCTGATGGAACGGTGACGAATGCTGTATCTTCACGAGATCAGGAGAAGTGACAAAGGGAGCTCAGGGAGGGGCTTGGGGCCCCCAGAGCTCGTGAGATTTTATTAAAGCTCTTTGTTTCACGTGGCCCATTAAAGTGACTCTCCTGCAGAGTAATTAAATGCCATTCAGAGTTGTCACTGTTTTATTAGGATGCACGCAGTGCCTAGGCTTCCATGGGCGACGGGTGGGTTTTGAGTCTGTCTGAGAAAGGTGGTGAGTGGGCTGGCCTGGTTCCTCATTCTGGCTCCCCCGCTGGGTGGCTGTACCATCTAGAGCAGCCCCTGCTGCCCCCTCGGTCTCAGTCTCTCCATCTGTGAAAGGGGAGAACTGGACTCAACCTGCGACCCTAATCTATTTGGGGGGACAGACAGATTTCTCTCCTTTCATGAAATGCACAGCCACGCATACAGTTTGTGTGTGATTCAGAGGGCTCATGGCTCTCTGACACCCGTCTATGGTCCTCCTTGGGGGTGTCCAAATCTTTGGTTGTCTCTGGGACACACCACATGAAGAAGAGTTGTCTTGGGCCACCTATTAAATATACTGCACCACCCTGGCTGGTGTAGCTCAGTGGATTGAGCGCAGGCCTGTGAAGCAGAGGGTCGCCAGTTCGATTCCCAGTCAGGACACATGCCTGGGTTGCGGGTCAGGTCCCCAGTAGGGGGGCAGCATGTAAGAGGCAACCACACATTGATATTTCTCTCCCTTTCTTTCTCCTTCCTTTCTCCTCTCTCTAAAAATAAATAAATAATATCTTAAAAAATAAATACATTGCAGCTCGTAGTCACAAGAAGATCTCATCATGTTTTAAGGAGATTTACAATTTTGTGTGGGGCCGAATTCACAGCCATCCAGGGCCCACCTTCCATCAAGCATGTGCTGGCCATTGTGCCTGCTGCCTCGACTCAAAAACGTGGCCAGTCAGCAGGCCAGCGCCGGACCCAGCACTTGTTCCCGTCAGACCCGCTTGGAGGAGACCAGCTCCGCAGGGCCCCACGTCCCCCCTCTGAGCGGGGAGGCCTGGCCTTCCCCCTGAAGCTGCGAGGTGGCAGGGAGCTGGGTGCGGCTCACTCTCAGGGTCCACGGTCCATTCTCAGCAGGTTCCCCAGTCATTCCGGGCCCCAAACTCTCCCTGTTGCTCTTCCTCGGGGATCCAACTCAGTAAAGAATTCCCTCTGCTTCACGAGCTGATCTTTTCTCCCCCTGGACTGGGAAGGCTCATGTGCCTTGTCCTTTGTCCCTGCACTGTGTGCTGGTCTCCCTGTCTCCCGTGTCCGCCTGGCTACTCAGCAGCCCGACACCCCTCTCCCGGCCTCCTGGTCTATCGATAGCCTGCAGAGGAGTAATAACCTCCCTTCTCGAGTGCCTTCCCCGTGCTCGGTGCTGAGTGTGGTGTCGCTATCCCTATGGTGCAGAGGAGGAAACTGATACTCAGAGAGGGTGAGGAATGTGGTTAAAGACACAGAGTGTGCGATGTCTGTGGTCAGCAGACTTACAAGACGGCCTGCATAATCCTCTCCCCTTCACTGTGGGCTGGACTTGGTGACTTGATTGTAACCAACAGATACGGCCGCGGTGATAGGATGTCCCTGTTAGGGTTATGTTTCCAGAGCTCGTGGCGTCCTCCCTGCTGGCTGCTCCTCCCTGTGCTCTCGGCTGCGCCCCTGGGTGCGGCGGGCAGCTGTGCGGGGGAGGGCCACGCAGCAAGGCGTTGAGGCTCTTCACGGTCACAGCCTGTGAGGGCTGGAATCCTGCCAGCAGCCGCATGAGTGAGCTCAAAAGTTGATTCTCCCCCAATCGGAGCATCAGATGAGACGGCAGCCCCGGGGCTGACACCTTGGTGGCAGCCTCGTGAGGAACTACGGCTTGCAGAGGACCCAGCTGGGCTGTGCCCACGTGCCTGGCCCTCAGGAGCTGCAAGATCGTAAATACGTGTTGTTCAGAGCTGCTTGCTTTTGGGTGTTGTTCTGCAGCAACAGATAACTGACGTGCGGCCAAGCCGGGCCAGGAAGCGGGGTCTGTCTGGTGCTAAGGCTCTGGGTTCATTCCGTTGTACCAGGCTGCCCCTCTACCTTTGCCCGTTGGCCCCAGTGTGGAGGAGCTGTTGGCAGTAGCAGGCCCTGTAGCCCCTCAGCTCCAGATCCAGGAGTGGGGGATTATGTTGCGGGAGGTGGGGTTCAGGGGGCAATGAAATAGCTCAGCCTGGAGGGATGGTTAGGTGGACAGCACTGGACCAGGAGCCAGGAGATGCAGTTTTCACCCGAGCTTTGTCTTGATGCACTTTGGACCTGGGACAGGCCTTCCTCTCTTCTCTGTGTGTCCGCAAGGTTGGAGGGCGAGAATGTCATTAAGATTCATTCCCACCTGGCTCTTCTGAGGTATAGGTGGGTCCTCTGGGTGCAGAACACCCATTTGGGGCACTCCCAGCTCCGGGGTGGGCTTGAGGGCTAGACAGAAGCTGTGGGAAGCTGCTCTGCTTGCCTCTGGGGAGGGGGCCGTCGTGACCTGAGTTCCTGGTGGGAGTCCTGCCTTGGTCACTGAAATGCCTCTCTTATGGCCACTTCCTGGGGTCCTTCAGTGGCCTTGGGGTGGGGGGAAGCCCTCTGGAGCAGAGGCTTTGTTACCAGAGCAGAGGGCAGGGCAGTGGAAGGTGCTCACTCACTGGGCTTCCGGGGAGGGGGGCATTTACTATGTGCAGGGGTGTGGCAAACGGGCTGTCCTCCCCACTTCAGACCCCCGGCCGGCCGTGGTGATCTATGCGGCGGCACTGGTGGGTCTGGGAGGCTAACACGGAAGAGTTGTTCACCTTCGTCTTCCTCTTCTTCCCTTGCACTTCTCCATGTCTGTGCAAGGGGTGAAGGTGAGAGGGGTGTTTCACCATCGCCATGGATCACAGCTGCAGGTGCCCACACTTGCTTCTCTGCCGTCTTTGAGCTGCACAGGGTCCCTGGGGCTCAGAAGATGCCTCTCTGAATGCTCTAAAGAGGCAGAAATGCTGAGGGTGGAAGTGTGCAGCCTTGGAGGCCAACCGCTGCCATTTGAGTCCTGGCCCCACCACTTGTGAGGAGTGTGTGACTCGAGCAGGCCTCTCTTGCCTCAGTTTCTGCACAGAGTTGTGAGCATGGAGTATGGCAGAGAGAGTGAGGTGTTTGCATAGTGCTGGCGCACGGGAAATGGTCACTAAGTGTTAGTGACCCTCCACGTCTAGAGAGGTGGCTAGCCTTCTGCCTGCTGATATTTGCCTCTGCCTCTTTGTGTCACCAGCTGCCTCTCTGGCGGGTGCTGTTGCTCCTGTGAAGGTGGCACTTTGGTTCAATTCGACCTTGCTCTCCTGCTGCTTCTCGGCTGTGTCCTGTGGCAGCAGAGGGAGGGGGAGGGGGAGAGAGTGCATGCCAGAACCCGGAGAGGGAGGCCAGGCTTCTGAAGCCCATCTCTGCATGTCTGTTTATAATCCGCCAGTGGTTCTCATTCCCGTCACCTCCTTTCCTCCCCCATCTGTAGAATGGGGTTATCGACCTGTATAAGGTGTTATTCTCACTTGACAAAGAGAAAAACTAAGACCCAGAGAGACAGAGTGACTTGCCCAGGGTTGCACAGCTGGAAAGCAGAGCAGAATTCAGATCCTGCTGCTCAGCCTCCTGTCTAGGACCTTTACCATGTTCCCAGGGCTTCAGGCCCCAGGCAACCCTGGGTGAGCCCCGTCTCCAGCCCTGGTTCTCTGGCCTGGAAATGAGGTGCTGGGCCCAGACCAGCCCTGATGGCCCTGACGGCCCAGCTCCGTGTCCCGGGTGGAGCCCAGGTCTGGCTGGTCCTCAGATAGGAGGACAACATCTCAAACTCTCTCCAGCTCAGCGGCTGATGGAAAATTCCTGCTTCAGCTTTGCTGGGCCTCTCAGAGTCTTGGGCCCCAGAAGCTGAGGGTTCTGCTTAATTATTCAGAAACTCATGCATCCTCTGTAAGCAAGAAATCCACTTTGACAGGCGAGAAATGCCACAAATTGTTTTTTGCTCTTTGCTTAGAATTTGGCGTGGGGAGCAGGGCTTGGGAGGCATCTCATGCTCCTGGAGCCAAGTCCCTGTTCACTTTGGGGGGTAAATGCTGCGTTAGGGGCAGGAGAGCCCCTGGGTCA